>JAGFNQ010004143.1:234246-269892 GCA_024364735.1 Boesenbergia rotunda | reverse complement strand
GTACTGTTCTAAAATATTCTTTCTTAGTTCCTCATCATTGGGGACGCAAAGGTGGTCTCCAAGATAGAGGATGCCACTATCTGATACTCGAAACTCCGAATTTTCTGCCTCTTGGACCTCCTGCTTGATCTTCTGGATCTCTGGGTCTGGACTTTTCTTTCTTTGTATATCCACAAGCAGGGTCGACTCTTGAGTCAATGCAGAAAGTTGCCCAATTATTACCTCGACTCTAAAATCCTTTATTTCTTTCTGAAGTGGTAGAGACAGTGATGATAGGGACATCAGTGCTGCACAGGATTTTCTGCTCAGTGCATCTGCCACTTTATTAGCTTTACCTGGGTGGTAGAGGATTTCACAGTCATAATCTTTGACCAACTCTAGCCACCTGCGCTGCCTCATATTCAGATCCTTCTGAGTGAAGAAGTACTTCAAACTCTGATGGTCTGTGAAGATTCTGCTCTGCACTCCATATAGGTAGTGTCTCCAGAGCTTCAGTGCAAAAACCACAGCTGCTAGCTCAAGGTCGTGAGTAGGGTAATTCTTCTCATAGTCCTTGAGCTGTCTGGAGGCAAATGCTATTACTTTACCGTCTTGCATGAGGACAGCTCCAAGGCCCATCTTGGATGCATCACTGTAGATGTCAAAGGCCTTGTCACTCTCTGGAACAGTTAGGATGGGAGCATTAGTCAATCTTTTCTTTAGTTCTAGGAAACTGTGCTCGCATTTATCTGACCACTCAAACTTTTGGTTCTTTCTGGTCAGGGCTGTGAGTGGAGAGGCTATTCTGAAAAAGTCCTCCACAAATTTTCTGTAATATCCTGCCAGGCCTAAGAAGCTTCTGATTTCACTGGCATTCTTGGGTCTACACCAGTTGCTGACTGCTTCTATCTTGGCTGGATCAACCTGAATGCCTTCTTTGGATACAATGTGACCTAGGAAGGTCACCTGATCTAGCCAAAACTCATACTTTGAGAATTTTGCATAGAGCTTCTCCTGCTGAAGGATCTGTAGCACTATCCTCAAGTGTGTAGCATGGTCCTCTGGAGTCTGTGAGTATATGAGAATATCATCAATAAATACAATGACGAATTTATCGAGATACTCCCTGAAGATGTGGTTCATCAGCTCCATGAAGACTGCTGGAGCATTGGTTACTCCAAAAGGCATCACTACAAATTCGTAGTGGCCGTATCTTGTCCTGAAGGCCGTCCTGGGGAGGTCACTTTCTTTAACCTTTAGCTGATGATACCCAGAACGCAGGTCTATCTTCGAGAACACTGTAGCCCCTTTGAGTTGATCAAATAAATCATCTATTCTAGGGAGGGGGTACTTGTTCTTGATGGTTACCTTGTTCAGAGCTCTGTAGTCTATGCACAGACGCATAGACCCATCCTTCTTCTTGACGAAAAGTACAGGAGCTCCCCAGGGTGAATGACTCGGGTGGATGAAGCCCTTGTCTAGTAGCTCCTGGAGTTTCTCTTGTAATTCTTTCAGCTCTGCAGGAGACATACGATAGGGGGCCTTCGAGACCGGACCGGTACCTGGCACTAGCTCGATCTCGAATTCCACTTCTCTGTTGGGAGGTAGTCCAGGTAGTTCTTCTGGAAATACTTCTGGATATTCGCAGACTACCCGTACATCCTCCTGCTTGAGTTCTTTCTTTGCTTCTGAGTCCACTACGTGTGCAAGAAAACCAGCACACCCTTGCTCTAGCATCTGGTGGGCTGCTAAGGCTGAGAGAAATTTCTGAGTCTTCCTCCTTGGGGCTCCTTGAAACTTGAATGGTGGTTCTCCTTTTGGGCTGAAAACCACCTTCCTTCTACGGCAGTCCACTGAAGCGCTGTACTTACTGAGGAAATCCATGCCCAGTATGATGTCGAAGTCTTGCATCGCAAGGACTATCAGATCGACATATAGCTCTCGGTCTGAAATCTTGATTGGCACAGCACGGAGCCACTGGGTGGATTCCATGATTTTCCCTGAAGGGAGAGTTGTCAGGAATCTGGACTCCCAACTCTCTGCAGGCACCTGTAACTTACTAGCAAAAGGTACTGATACGAAAGAATGGGTCGCCCCAGTGTCAAACAGTGTAGTAGCTAAATGCTGAAAAATAACTATTTGACCTGTTACGACCGTGGAGGCGCTGGCAGCTTCTTCCTTCGTGAGGGAAAAGACTCTGGCATTGGTTGGAACTGGTGCTGCTTCCAACCCTCCTTGACTGATCTGAGGTCCCTCCAGTATAGTAGGCATGTAATGTAACTGAGGCTTGCCTCCATACTGTACGGACTGCTGAGGAAGTACCTTAAACTTGTTTGGGCAGTCTCTGGATCTGTGTCCCTCTTGTCCACATGAGTAGCATCCAGTTACACCCAAAAGGCATGCTCCTGGATGGGTCCTTCCACACTTAGGACAAGGTGGATACCTAGCTTGCTTGTTCTCTGGGTTTCCTTTTTGGCTGCCAGGCCACTGCTTCCTTTTGTGGTTTTTGCTCTTCCAGTTCTGGCTATTTGGCTGAGGCTTCTGGCCTCCAGTTGTCTTGTTCTCAGTCAGGACTGGCTTCTGCTGTGCTTGCTGTGCCTTGATGCTATTCAGGTAGTGCTCTGAGATTAGAGCACTACTGACCAACTCCTCGTTGGTCTGGGGTCGGTGCGTCCCGCTGTTCACGTTGAGTGCTATTTCAGGGTTCAGCATGCGGAGCATCAGTCTGACTCGCTCCTTCTCTGTGCTGACTAGCTCTGGGCAGAGGCGAGCTAGTCTGTTGAACTTCGCGACTGCTTCTCCCACTGGTAGGCTACCTTGTCTGAACTCCATGAAGTCCTCGTAGTGCTTGTTGGTAACCTGCATGTGGAAGAACTCCTCATAGAACTCATGCTCGAAATCTGCCCAGCTCATCTGGTTGACTATCCTCTTACTCTTGACTCGCTCCCACCACATACGAGCGTCTCCAGTTAGGCAGAAGGAGGCACATTTGACCTTCTCGACTTCTGGCCAGTCAAGAAGCTCCATTGTGCTCTCTAAAGTCTTGAACCAAGCCTGGGCATCCCAGGGCTCAGTCGTGCCTGAGAAGCTTTCGGGTTTCAACCTCTGCCACTGGACGAGGTATGCTTCTTGTCTTCGGTTCACGACAGGGGTCTCCTGTGTGACTGGTGGAACTTCAGCCACCACTGGAGTTTCCATTCCTGCTGTGGGTGGTGTAGGGGGCACTGGGTGCTGATTTGCCATCAGTGTGGCGATGGTCTTCTGTTGCTCTGTAATCTGAGCTTGCATTTGAGCAATGACTGCCATCAGGTTTGGCTGTTCTGTGCCAGGCTCATTGTTATCTTGAACTGGGGTTCCGTTCCTTGCATTAGGAGCTCGGCCTCTTCTTGCCATCTAATAATGCATAAGGGAACAAGAAATCACTACTACCTCTCTAGGTATAAACATGTCTTCTTACTTAGTAACCTAATATCCATTCTAGGGATTAAACATGATTCCGTGATACTAAGGTATTAAACATGCTTCCTTATTCTATGCACATGTGAGTAAGTACTTAAGCATTTCTCTATACTGAAGTTAAGTAAAGGAGCAATAGAAAAAAAACTGAAACTTAAAGCTTTCTTACTTGAAGACGGCAAGGTTGATGCTGATGTGTGTGTGATGCTGGAGAATGGGAACTGCTCTGATACCACCTGTAGCGACCCGCCTTCTCCACCTTAGACGGCCCGCTACTTCTTCTACTTCTTGGCTCTAATGCACGACTAAGAATGCAGAACTTTTTTTTTCTTTTAAATTCATCTAGGGATGATATTCTAACTCTAATAGTCATGCATGATACAATGACATACTTCCTTTCTCTAGAACTTCACTGTAATGGTACCAGTCGACTGCCATCTAACCAGTCGACTGGTATCGGCCACAGAAAGTTTCTGGGCACGGCACCAGTCGACTGGCCTCTTGGCAGTCGACTGATGCATCGAACAGAAGCTACTGTTCGATAGGTCAGTCGACTGATACTGAACCAGTCGACTGGCACGCCTGAAAGTCTGAAATTCAGATTCGAAGCCTTGTTTCAAAACTCCACCAAACATATAGTTTCAAGCCATACAAAGACACAACACCATTTCTATACTCTATGCTAGTTTCCTAAACATTTTAGCCAATCAAAACAACTTCATAAACTCGAAATTAGGACTTTTACGGAAGTAAAGGAGCTACGAGAATCTATATGAACTTTAAACTAGAGTTTTGTACCAAACTTCACTCCTATGCATTCATAACACCAAAACACATGTTCTAAACATTTCTAAAGCATTGTGGAATGTGTATGCAACTTTTCTAAGCATATTTAAGCAATAACAACTTGATTCAAAGGAAAACTGACAATATTTGGCACATGCATCAAATAGCTCATCAAAGTATCAATATTCAAAACTACTCACACTCCTGCTCATCCAATGCAATCATAAGGATATGTATGCTAAATGAAATGACATGGGATCTTTACTTGTGGTTTTAAGACATGCAAAATATCTAAAACGCAAATACTTGAATAAATGTTATATGATCCAACTTAAACTAAGACTCTATAACAAATGTATTTTGAGTCTTTTATTCATCTTGTCCCAAGGACCTCTCCAAGGTCAGCCACCACACACACGTCACTCAGCACCGCCTTGTCGCCTTCCTTCAGAATTGCTTGCCTTTACCTTTACCTGCAGCAAAAGGAAATGCAACTAATAAGCAAAAATCTTAGTAAGTACTATCTAGCTCACAAAATCTCGAAAATGTGCAAACATGCTTTTTAAACAATGTGAAATCACATGAGATACTTTTATGCTTAAAAGAAAACTAAACCATGTATACTCAAGCATTAATAAGTCTCAACTTACTTATTCTTGGCTTAACTTGAACTTTAGCAATTCTTTAACTTTAAATCTTCCTTTAACTTTTAGAAAACTTCTTTAAACTTTAGAAAACTTTGCTAAAGCATATACTTGAAAATAATAACTCACTTGGATCCACTTAAGACGTAAGTACCATCTTATGCGCGTTCCCTAAAAGGTTGGGGTAGCGAGCCACCAATCCTAATAGAGCAGACCTTGGTCTGCCAGGGCCAAGACCTTGGAATTGGACACCTGGATTTCTTTAACGACGCCCTTGGACGCCGGGTACTGGCCTTAGAAAATAAAATACTTACTTTTTCTTATCTTGAATGCCTTGGCATTTTAACGAGCACCTTGTGTGCCCAAATCCCTAAGTCTTGACTTTTAGGGATTTCTTAAGGCCTTGGCCTTTTTTTTTCTTATCTTTATCTTCTCTTTTCTTTTCTCATAACTTTTCTTAGACCCTAACCTCATATAGGGTACTTAATTAAACTTATACAAGCATGAATTAAACTAGAATTACATGCAAAATCTTAAACTCAAGGAAAATTTCCCTTTAATCTTTTTAACTGGAAAAACTTGCGGAAAACCACCTCATACTGCAGGTGAGCAGTACTTACTTTGATATCTTGGACTTACAACCAAAATTGACGTCTAGGGCTCGGGAGAAACTTGAGATCTCGATGAACCGTTCGCGCTTACGCATTCCTCTCGTCGAGATGAACGAAACGCTCCGCCCTCCTTGATTCTTCCTTGCCCGGCGCTCCCTCAGAAGAGGAGAGGAGTCTTGGTGGCGTGCGCACAAGAGAGGGAGAGGGCGGCGTGTGTGCGTGCGGCTTGGGCGAGGGAGAGGAGAGAAATAAAAATTCCTCTCTTTAATTACCTATTTATACTTAGGGTATTTAAGTCCAACTTATAACTTAAGTTAATATCTCTCTATTTTCTTTCAGCACACCCCTGCTGGGGCTCCTGGTTAACCCGACCAACTTAAGTCGTTGATCCCACGGGAGGTCTCGGGATCAAAACTCATCCAGGCAACTTTTTGCCGAAAACTCTATTTCTTTTAATAAAAATACTAAACGGACTCGGAAAATTCCCTAAAAATATTCTAAAAATTCCTAAAAATATCTAGAATATTTCTAAAACATTTCTAACTAATTTCAAGGACTTTAAGGACTTAAAGTGGAAATTTTGGGGCGTTACAGATCAGGACGGAGCCTGATCTGTCTGGACCCAGCCTGATCGTCTGGTGACCGATCAGGAGGCTCTTTGATCAGTCCGGTGACCGATCACTTTAATTCAAAATGCATTGTCAGACGCTCTGATCGCGTCTGAACGTATCCGATTCTCTGCGCTTAACATTTGATATATGATTTGCTATTTGATATGCTGCTCTAACACTTTGATTAAGCTGCAGGTGACAGGGGAGGATTCAAACACACAAGGAGAAGTCAATGGAGGCTTTCCTTATACCAGGTTTGTCCGTTTTCCATCTCAGGTTGCAACGGCCGGAGCTGCAGATTGGAGCTGCTGACTGGAGCTTGGCTGAGGGGAGCTCGGGAAGTCCAGGAAGGGCTCAGTGGTAGCTGGCGTTGGCAGGGAAGTAGCTGGAGGCTGCAGGAGATGCTGTCACCTGGTGCTGAGTGGAGAAACAAAAGGGCGGAAGAAGGATTCGATGAAGCAGAGTTCGTGAACTAAGTTCTTGCTGCGCCTTGTGTTCTCCACATCTAGATTGCATATTCTGAAGTTTTCATTGCCTTGAGCAAGCTACTGCAATCGAGAAGCAATCATCCATATCTTGAGCGCTTGAAGGAGAGAACAAGAGGCTTGGAGTCCGACAACGGGAAGACACGAGGAAGGGTTTCTTGCATGAGATCGCCGCTGGGTGGAGCTCAGGAAAGCTTGCTGTGTTCTTGTCTTTGATAAGTGCTTGAGTAAGATCCTTCTTGTTGTTTCTTTGTGCTTAAACTTAAATCTGTGATTGAAACGCTGTGGAGAGGTTTCTCCACTGAGAAGGAGGTTGTCTTCTATCCGGTGTTAACCGGGGCTTGATCTGTCGACGATCAAGGGATCACCCACCTTAAGGGTACGTCAAGGAGTAGGGGCAAGTTATCCCCGAACCTTGTAAACCCTCCTTGTTAGCGATCTTGCTAGTGTGTCTACTTTGCTTTCGTTTTCTGTTTTCTGCTTACTCTGTGATTATTTCTTCCGCTGTGCTACTGATATGTTTGAGTGCAGTAATTCGATTTGTGCCAAAGGCCAAAGTGATTGGCTATATTCACACCCCCCTCTCTAGCCATCCGAGTTCCAACAAGTGGTATCAGAGCTTGGGGTTCTGTTCACGGCTTAACATTCGAGAGTTATCAATAAGATGGCGTTGAGAGAATGATTTTCCACCACCCGACCTCCTTTCTTTGATGGCGCTGATTTTCAATATTGGAGATCAAAGATTGAGTATTACTTGAAGATGGACATCAATACTTGGTTTGCGGTGAAGGAGGGATTCACCCATCCTAAGGATGATGAAGGCAAAGAACTTGAGTCGTGGAGATGGACTGCCGAACAAACTTGAAAGAGTGAAGCCGACGCGAAGGTGGTTGTCACTCTACAATGTGGCATGAACAAAGACCAACTCATCAAGGTTGGTCCTTTCACAAGTGCATGTTGGTGCAAGTTGCATCAATGATGTTCTCCTTTAAGTGTTTTAATGTTTGGCAATGTACTTAAGTCAGTAATATGTTGAACAGACAAAGGGGAGCGAAGGAGAAGTAACCTAAGCCTGAGAAAAGTCCTAGTTAAGCTAGGCATGGAAACCCTAAGACCTAGCGAAGGGCTGCTAGGCTCTGGCGAAGGGCTGCCAGAACGAAAAAGACCTAGCGAAGGGCTACTAGGCTCTGGCGAAGGGCTGCCAGAACGAACAAGACCTAGCGAAGGGCTGCTAGGCTCTGGCGAAGGGTTGCCAGAATGAAAAGACCTAGCGAAGGGCTGCTAGGCACCTGACGAAGGGCTATCAGGAAAATAAGTCCTAGCGAAGGGCTGCTAGGCACCTGACGAAGGGTTGTCAAGGGAACAAGTCCTAGCGAAGGGCTGCTGGGCACCTGATGAAGGGCTATCAGGGAAACAAGACCTAGCGAAGGGCTGCTAGGCACCAAGCGAAGGGATGCTTGGTATCCAAGTCCTAGCGAAGGGCTGCTAGGCACCTAGCGAAGGGCTGCTAGGTATTGTAACTTTAAGACCTAACGAAGGGATGTTAGGCACCTAGCGAATGGCTGCTAGGTATCGTAACCCTAAGACCTAGCGAAGGGCTGTTAGGCACCTAGTGAAGGACTACTAGGCATAGAAGACCTAGCGAAGGGCTGCTAGGCACCTAGCGAAGGGCTGCTAGGTATAGAAGACCTAGCGAAGGATTGCTAGGCACCAGGCAAAGGACCGCTTGGTAACAAAGACCTAGCGAAGGGCTGCTAGGCACCTAGCGAAGGACTGCTAGGAAATGAAGTCTTGGTCCGATGGACTAAGTAACTTAGCTGAGCGATGACTAAGGACAGGAGTAGAGACGGGTCAGGGTTTGGGCGTCTCGAGGTCCGGAGGTATCGGAAGCTAAGCAAAAGTCCACCCGAAGGGCTGGGTGGCAATCGTCTCCTGAAAGGAGTAGGTGAAGGGAGAGTTCTCGGGGATAGGAACTCGTGCCGATTCGACCTAGGGTTTCGTGCAAATCCGAAGTCCGAACCAAGTCCTTAAGCCTAATATTATATGTATATATGCTTTGTGTTTGTATATCTTGCAGGTAACAAGAACCGGAGACAAAGCAAGCAAAAACTCTAACTTGCAGGCTTAAAGGAGGGCGCCCCCATCAAGGAGGGCGCCCTCACCAACCAGGGCGCCCTGAACAGCCAGGGCGCCCTAAGCCAAAGGTAAAAACAGCAGTTAGGTGAAGCAGGCAAAACAGGTGTCAAGCAGGGCGCCCTGAGCGTCCAGGGCGCCTTGGTTCAAAGCTGTATTTGCAGTTTCGAACCCAAAACACAGATAAGTCATCATGAAGGCGCCCTGGAGGTCCGGGGTGCCCTGGTCAACGATCTTATCAGCAGCGACGAGGTAGGCGCAAGGATAAGAGTTGACCGGGTCTTCCGGGGCGCCCCCGACGTCCAAGGCGCCCTCAGGAGTGCTATAAAAGGGGCTTCGACCCCTCAGCTTCAAACACACTTTCCAACTTCGAATCTGTTCATTCCGACTGATGACAACCCGCTAAAGATGAGGCTCTGCGACCGGGAGGCTCCAGGAGGAAGTGCGCGGCACTTCGGAGGTCCAGATCGGCCGAACTTCACACTTTGTGTTTGGTTTGCAATTAATTACAGTATTTATTTTTCCATATTATTGCTTGTAATAATGCACTGTAAGTCGGGTTTCTCCACCTCCGGAAATTCCGGAAAGGAGACTATTAGTGGACTCAACGCCGAGTACATAGGCCTTGGACGTACTGACCCTGGGGGGTTGGGAACCAAGTAAATAAACCTGCTGTGTCCACTGTGTATTGCTTTTTTATTTTTATTTTTATGTTTTCCGCTGTGCTACTAATATTCTGAGTCCAGTTTTACGAAAGTCTCACGAAAGTTTTCACGATCGATATTCACCCCCCCTCTATCGACGGCACCGGTCCTACAAGTGGTATCAGTGCCGAGCCGCTCTTCACCGGACTAACCGCCGACGGAGCAACGATGCCAGGAGTTGAGGGGGAGCCCAGGGGTGAATCAGGTACAATTTTTTTTAATGTCTAATTTTAAATTGCATATTATTTGTTTCACGTGCAGGGAGAGAGGGCACTATAAAAATCAGTGCCCTACTCGTAAGACTCGGTCTACACCACCGGCGGCGAAGGAGGTACCAGCGCCAGGAGTCCGGAAGAACAAGGAACATGTACAATGCTTCAAATGCGAGAAGTACGGACACTACAAAAACAAGTGTCCGGCGAAGGTACGGAAAATTTATGTTCCGAAAATTTTTCCTGCAATATTTTGTGATAATTTAGTTAATTTTTCTGATAAATTAGAATTACTGCATAATAAAATTAGCCTCTTGCATGATAAGTTAGAAAATAAAGATATGACTAAAATATCAGAAATTAATTGTTTAATTCAAAATATAAATTCAGAAATTAATAAAATTAATTCTGATAATTATTCTGATAATAATTCTGATAAAATCAATTCTGATAATATTACTGACAATTTTAATTCAGAAAAAGTTAATCCTAAGGATAACTCCGAATTTGAATTTGAAAACCTTAAGGATAATTCTGAGGATAAACATGATTTTATTGAAAATTATTCTGAGGATAAACATGATTTAATTGAAAATTATTCTGAGGATAAAAATAATTTTATTCTTGATAATAATTTAATTATAGATAATCCTGAAGACTACTATAAAACCTTAACTAGTGGCCCATTTTACTCCACACACTTTGATGATATTGATTTTGAGGAGGAAATGGAATTTTCTTAGATTAGGGCCATAATTAATGAAAATTACAAAGGTTCAAATAAATCAAAATTAATAGAAAAATTCAGAAAGAAAAATAAAAACGAAGAAGAAATTTTCGAAATAATGAAAATGATGAATTTAAACCCATAACTGTTAATTAAACCTTAGTTAAATCTTAATTAATTCAGTTAAATCAATTAAATCTTAATTAATTCAATTAAATCTTAATTAAATCAGTTAAATCTTAATTAATTCAAAAAAATCTTAATAAATTCAGTTAAATCAATTAAATCTTAATTAATTCAATTAAATCTTAATTAAATCAATTAAATCTTAATTAATTCAATTAAATCAATTAAACCTTAATTAATCAAATTAATTCAATTAAATCTTAATTAATCAAATTAATAAATTAAATCTTAATTAATCAAATTAATTCAATTAAATCTTAAATAATTCAATTAAATCTTAATTAAATCAATTAAATCTTAATTAATTCAAATAAATCTTAATTAATTCAATTAAACTATCAATTCAATTAAATTTAATTAATCTAATTAACTTTAATTAATTAATTTAATTCAATTACACTTCAATTAAATCAATTTAATTCAATTAAACTTCAATTAAATCAATTAAATTCGATTTAATCCACTTAAATTAAATTCACTTAAATTCAAATAATTTGAATTAATCCACTTAAATTCAATTAAATTCAATTAAATTCAAATAATTCGAATTAATCCACTTAAATTCAATTAAATTCAAATAATTCAAATTAATCCACTTAAATTCAATTAAATTCAAATTAATTCAATTAATTCACCTTAATTCAAATTAATTCAATAAATTCACTTTAATTCAATTAATTCAAATTAATTCACTTTTCAATTAAATTCAAATTAACTCAACTTTAATTCAATTAAATTCAAATTAACTCAATTTTAATTCAACTAAATCCAATCTTAAATCACTTAAACCTGAACCAAACTAAAACCTTACCCAAACCGCAACAATTAATTCAATAAAATCAAATATGTCAAAGTGGGTTGACATATTCGCAGGTTCACACGATATGTATCAAATCGAGAATTTGATACATTCTTAGAAACAAAAATAAAATGTCTTGACTTGTTTGACTCATGCATAATTGTCATGCCATGCATTTGCTATTTTCCTTTAAAATATATGACATGTCATTCATATTTAATTTTTATGCATAATTTAGAAAGGTCATAAGAAAAAGATAATTGAAATTTGGCAACATAGTATTGGGAGGAGGTGAGATGATAGTACGTTGGGGAAACCAACTCTAATAAGATCAAGCCTACTTGGTCTCTTTAGACTGGTGAAACCAGCCGAACCTACCGATTCAAGACCCAAGCTAGTTAGACCAGAAAATGACCTAATTTAATTTGAAAATGAAATTTTATTAAAAGGCTTTGTCAAGGAAAGGGTGTATGATCTCATAAGGCTACGGCCAAAGAAGGCCTAGTGCCTCGCCAAGACTTGGAAGCCAATTTCTGAAATTCAAATTCAAATTATCTTTTGTCAAATTCGAATCTAACACAAATTTCAATTAAATCTTAGATTTAATAATGGAAAATGATTCAAGCATCTCACAATACACCTATAAGACAATCATGCTTGTTGTATTGATACATCTAAAATGGGTGAGATGTTAAGGACTAATGAATTGAAAAATATTTTTCAAAATTGTTTTTCAAAATTGTTAGAATATTTTCCTAAAAATATATTTTTCAAAATAGAGCTTTAACATAATAATGTTTTTATGGAATTCATGCTTGTCTGATTGATTATATATATTACACATTTTTCAAAAAGGTATATTGTTTTCAAAAATTGATTGACTTACGCAATTAGACACAAGCCTCTTAGGACAGCACTAAAGTTCCTTAGGGCACTTAGATAGAGTCAAACGGCATTGATGCAGGGGGAGTGCTTTTCATATTTTTCAAACTGCACTTTAAAAACATTACTATTATTTGAAAATATCTTTTCGAAAATCATGCTTTAATCGTTATCACTTGTGGCTTTTCGAAAAAGATTTTACCTATTGCAAAAATCAAATATTTACCTGTTCTTTTGATTCTGATAAACCCTAAAGACACAGAGGAAGGTCCACTTCATAATCTAAAAAGGACTCCTTGGATGTGTCAGATTTAGGGGGAGTCTGAGTCAAATTTTTTCAAGTCTTAAACTATTTTTTATTATTAGAAAATTCCTTTGATTTGAATCAAACCTTAAGACTCAAAGGAAGAGTACTTGTGGTCAACAAGCTTCCCAGGACTGAGTCAAGTTTAGGGGGAGGTCAAATTAAAAGAATTATTCAATTACATGCTTTTAAAATACTAAAAATCTATGTTTTTCAAATTACCACTTGTTAAAATTTGTGTGACTTATGAAATGATTTTGAAATAATAGTTACTTAGGTTGGAAAATTCCCAGGACACTTAGGAAATGTCCTTGTGGTCAACAAGGTTTCCTAGGATAGTGTCAGACTGGAAAATAGACCAAGTTAAGTAAAATATTATATCTTCAAAATTCACACAGTTTTTCAGCACATACTTTGTGAAATATTATCATTTTTCTTAAAAATTTATAATAATATTTACTTGTTTGAAAACTTTCCAGGACACTTAGGAAATGCCCTTGTGGTCAACAAGGTTTCCTAGGATGGTGTCAGACTGGAAAAGAAACTCAATCAAGTAAAATATTTTCAAAAAAAAGTACTTATGTCATTCAAAACCAATATTCTTAATTTTGAAAAAAAATATTTTCAAATGTATTGTTAAGTACTTAATTTCTCAAAAAATATGCTTATATTTTTTCAAAAAGGGATTTAAAGTACTTATATTTTAAACCTAGAGCATTTTTCAAATTTATGCAATTTTTTTAAAAACAAAATTGCACTAAGTATTTTCAAAACAAAAATTCAAAGTTTTTTTATTGTTGATGCAAGTTTTTTTGATGCATGACAAAGGGGGAGAGAGTGCTTAAGTTAGAATTTTTTTCAGTTAGAAAATTTATTACTCTCCCAAAACCTATACCTTTTAGTTTTTCTATCCCAAGGATAGTAATTTAGCCCCTTAAACCAATCTAACTTAAGTTATTGTCAAACATCAAAAAGGGGGAGATTATTGGTGCAAGTTGCATCAATGATGTTCTCCTTTATGTGTTTTAATATTTAACAATGTACTTAAGTCAGTAATATGTTGAACAGACAAAGGGGAGTGAAGGAGAAGTAACCTAAGTCTGAGAAAAGTCCTAGTTAAGCTAGGCATGGAAACCCTAAGACCTAGCGAAGGGCTGCTAGGCTCTGGCGAAGGGCTGCCAGAACGAAAAAGACCTAGCGAAGGGCTGCTAGTCTCTGGCGAAGGGCTGCCAGAACGAAAAAGACCTAGCGAAGGGCTGCTAGGCTCTGGCGAAGGGTTGCCAGAAAGAAAAGACCTAGCGAAGGGCTGCTAGGCACCTGACGAAGGGCTGTCAAGAAAATAAGTCCTAGCGAAGGGCTGCTAGGCACTTGACGAAGGGTTGTCAGGGGAACAAGTCCTAGCGAAGGGCTGCTGGGCACCTGACGAAGGGCTATCAGGGAAACAAGACCTAGCGAAGGGCTGCTAGGCACCAAGCGAAGGGATGCTTGGTATCCAAGTCCTAGCGAAGGGCTGCTAGGCACCTAGCGAAGGGCTGCTAGGTATTGTAACTTTAAGACCTAACGAAGGGATGTTAGGCACCTAGCGAAGGGCTACTAGGTATCGTAACCCTAAGACCTAGCGAAGGGCTGCTAGGCACCTAGTGAAGGACTACTAGGCATAGAAGACCTAGCGAAGGGCTGCTAGGCACCTAGCGAAGGGCTGCTAGGTATAGAAGACCTAGCGAAGGATTGCTAGGCACCAGGCAAAGGACCGCTTGGTAACAAAGACCTAGCGAAGGGCTGCTAGGCACCTGGCGAAGGACTGCTAGGAAATGAAGTCTTGGTCCGAGGGACTAAGTAACTTAGCTGAGCGATGACTAAGGACAGGAGTAGAGACGGGTCAGGGTTTGGGCGTCTCGAGGTCCGGAGGTATCGGAAGCTAAGCAAAAGTCCACCCGAAGGGCTGGGTGGCAATCGTCTCCTGAAAGGAGTAGGTGAAGGGCGAGTTCTCGGGGATAGGAACTCGTGCCGATTCGACCAAGGGTTTCGTGCAAATCCGAAGTCCGAACCAAGTCCTTAAGCCTAATATTATATGTATATATGCTTTGTATTTGTATATCTTGCAGGTAACAAGAACCGGAGACAAAGCAAGCAAAAACACCAACTTGCAGGCTTAAAGGAGGGAGCCCCCATCAAGGAGGGCGCCCTCACCAACCAGGGCGCCCTGAACAGCCAGGGCGCCCTGAGCCAAAGGTAAAAACAGCAGTTAGGTGAAGTAGGCAAAACAGGTGTCAAGCAGGGCGCCCTGAGCGTCCAGGGCGCCTTGGTTCAAAGCTGTATTTGCAGTTTCGAACCCAAAACACAGATAAGCCATCATGAAGGCACCCTGGAGGTCCGGGGCGCCCTGGTCAACGATCTTATCACCAGCGACGAGGTAGGCGCAAGGATAAGGGTTGACCGGGTCTTCCGGGGCGCCCCCGACGTCCAGGGCGCCCTCAGGAGTGCTATAAAAGGGGCTTCGACCCCTCAGCTTCAAACACACTTTCCAACTTCGAATCTGTTCATTCCGACTGATGACAACGCGCTAAAGATGAGGCTCTGCGACCGGGAGGCTCCAGGAGGAAGTGCGCGGCACTTCGGAGGTCCAGATCGACCGAACTTCACACTTTCTGTTTGGTTTGCAATTAATTACAGTATTTATTTTTCCATATTATTGCTTGTAATATTGCACTATAAGTCGGGTTTCTCCACCTCCGGAAATTCCGGAAAGGAGACTATTAGTGGACTCAACGCCGAGTACATAGGCCTTGGACGTACTAACCCTGGGGGGTTGGGAACCAAGTAAATAAACCTGCTGTGTCCACTGTGTATTGCTTTTTTATTTTTATTTTTATGTTTTCCGCTGCGCTACTAATATTCTGAGTCCAGTTTTATGAAAGTCTCACGAAAGTTTTCACGATCGATATTCACCCCCCCTCTATCGACGGCACCGGTCCTACAGTGCAAAGGACTTGTGGAACAAACTCATTAAGCTTCACGAGGGCACCCGAGACTCAAGAATCGCAAAGAGGGATTTGTTCCTCAACCAACTCCAAAATCTCTCCATGAAGGAGAATGAATCGGTAAGTGAGCATCATAGCCGGTTCAAGGAAGTCCTCAATAGGCTTCATTCGATTGATGAAAAGGTCGAGAATCGCGACCTTGTGAGGTATGTCTTGAAAGCCTTTCCAAGGAATGCTTTGTGGTCATCCATGGTGGATGCCTACAAAGTTTCCAAGGATCTATCCATTGTAAAGTTAGATGATTTATTTTGTGAGATGGAATTGCATGAAATGGCTAACAAAGGCCCCAAGGAGAAGGGGATTGCTTTAGTTGCAGGGGGCCGGTCAAACAAGAAGAAGAAGGAGAAGGAGGTCTCTTCATCTTCATCCTCTTCCGAATCCGAGTCCGATTCCGAGGAAGATGGCAGCGGCTCTTCTTCCTCCGAGATGGCGAACTTTGTGAGAAGAATGATGAGAAGGTGTCGACGCTTCAAGAGTAGAGGTAACTCTAGTGAAGCTAAACTTGATAAGACTAATGCATCTTGCTTTGAGTGTGGTAGGAAAGTGCATTTCAAGAATGAATGCCCAAAACTAAAGAAGAAGGAGGAGAAATCCAAAAAGAAAGAAGAAAAATTTAAGATGAAGAAGAAGGCCTTGAAGGCCACTTGGGATGAGTCATCCTCTAGCTCATCCCATGAAGAGAAGGAGGAGAAGAGCACAAGGCATGTGGCACTCATGGAATTGGGAGATTAAGAAAGCAGTGATGAATCTTCCAACTCATCAAACACGGCTTCATCATCTTCGGATGATGAAGAGGTAACTTCTCCCGAACTTGAAAAGTGTTATAGAGCAATTGCATGTTTAACTAGTATGCTTAAGAAGTCAAAAAATAAGGTTAAAGCTTTGCAATTAGAAATTGATCAATTGAGATTATCTAGAGATGATAACATTGATGACTTGCATGTTGAATTGTTAGAAGATGAGATTAAATCATTGAAACTTGAAGTTGAAAACTTGAAATCCTCTAGGGTTGAGGAAGTAGATGACTTGCATGATGAGTTACTAGTAGAGGAAAACCAATCATTGAAGAGTGAAGTTGAGAGACTCAAGAATATTCTTGAGAAGTTCTCAACTAGCTCTAAAACCCTAGATATGATCTTGAATGCCCAAAGGGCGGTCTACAATAAGGCCGGTATTGGTTATCGACCCAAAGAACCCTCATTCGTGTCCTTGATGTCTAGGACTGATATGAGACAATCTAGGATACCCAAGGTTCAAAAGAAAGTTGTCAAGGCATGGGTGCCTAAGTCTTGTTTAGTTGATGCTATAGGTCCCAAGGTTTGGGTACCTAAAACTTCTATTTTTCGAATTGTGTAGGTTATGATTGAGGGGGATCATCTATCAACTTGGTTCGTTGATAGTGGATGCTCCAAACACATGACCGGGGATAGATCATTATTTACCACACTTCACAAGAAAAGTAGAGGTAATATTCATTTGGTAACAATGGTAGTCTTAAGGTCATAGGAATAGGAGACATTCAAATATCCGAATGTCTTAGAATCTCAAATGTCCTTCTAGACAAGGAGATGAAATTTAATCTCCTAAGTGTGAGTCAATTGTGTGAAACGGGTTACACAATTGATTTCCAACCAAGTCAATGTCTAGTTAGACAACATGACACCTTGGACACGGTACTAGTAGGAACAAGAGTAGACAATATTTATCAAGTTTCATTTAAAAGTGCTACTAATGTTTCTGCTAAGTGTTTCATGTCAAGAGAAGAAGAGTCCACCCTTTGGCACCAGAGGCTAGCACATGTGAACATGAAAAACATCCGGAAGTTGGCCAACAAGGGATTGGTTCGTGGCTTACCAAGCATCAAGTATGAGAAAGATAAACTTTGTGATGCATGTCAAATGGGTAAGCAAACAAAATCTGCACATAAAGGTAAAAGCGTTGTAAGTACTTCTACTGTATTAGATTTACTTCACATGGATCTATTTGATTGTAGTACTATCATATCATTGAATGGAAGTAGATATTGCTTTGTGATCATTGATGATTTCACTAGATATACATGGACTTACTTTTTAAAATATAAGGACCAAACCTTAGATGTTTTCATTTCTTTTTGTAGGAGGATAGAAAATGAAAAATCATTAACAATTAAGACAATTAGAAGTGATCATGGAGGTGAATTTCAAAATCAAAGGTTTTTGGAATTTTGTCAAGATAGGGGTTATAGACATGAGTTCTCTACTCCTAGAACACCACAACAAAATGATGTTGTAGAGAGGAAGAACCGTGTACTTCAAGAGGCAGCACGAAGCATGCTTAATGAGTACTCACTCCCGAGTTACTTATGGGCTAAAGCTGTAAATACAGCTTGCTATGTGCAGAACCGGGTGCTCATTCATAGGTTTTTAGGAAAGACTCCCCATGAACTTTGATTTGGAAAACCACCTACGGTTAAACACCTTCGAGTGTTTGGTTGTAAGGTGTTCATTCTAAACACCAAGGATCATCTTGGAAAGTTCACGGCAAAGGCTGATGAAGGGATACAAGTCGGGTACTCCCTGGTTAGTAAAGCCTATCGAGTCTACAACAAGAAGTCTAGACTAGTTGAAGAATCTTCTGATGTTGTCTTTGAAGAAATTCCAAAAGTTAATGGTCAACCAGAAGATGAAGTCCAATTCGAACTTAGGAGACTAAGTTTGAATGAAAGTCCAAATATTGTTGATGGTGATGAATCCGATGACGGTGAGCCTAGACAATCCATAGATCAGCCGGATCCTGAGGCTGAACTTGTGTCTAGTGAGCCCATTCACGAAGCACCACCAACACCAAGGCAAACTAGATTAGCCTCTAGTCATCCCCAAGACCAAATCGTTGGAGACATCCATCATGGGGTTAGAACTAGATCATTCTTCCGGAATGAGGCTAATGAAGTTTTCCTAATTTTCGAAATTGAACTTAGAAAAATTGATGAAGCATTAAATGATCCCGATTGGATTATTGCAATGCAAGATGAACTAGGTCAATTCGAAAGGAGTCAAGTTTGGGACTTAGTCCCTAGACCTAAGAAGACCACCATCATTGGAACCAAATGGGTCTTCAAGAACAAATTGAACCATAAGGGAGAAATCATTAGAAACAAGGCACGCTTAGTAGCCAAGGGCTATAGTCAAGTTGAAGGCCTTGATTATGATGAGACCTATGCTCCCGTGGCACGATTAGAGTCAATTCGATTGATGCTGGCATTTGCAGCACATCGTGGCTTCAAATTATACCAAATGGATGTCAAGTCGGCCTTTCTAAATGGTTTGATTAGAGAAGAGGTCTACGTCGAACAACCTCCGGGGTTTGAGAATTCTGAATTTCCAAACCACGTGTTTAAGCTTAAAAAGGCACTTTATGGCCTTAAACAAGCACCCTGAGCTTGGTATAAGAGGTTGTCGACATTCCTCAGTGAAAAGGGCTTCGTTAGAGGCCAAATAGACCCTACACTATTTCTACGAAGAGATGGTGACAATATTTTTGTAGCCCAAGTATATGTCGATAACATAATTTGTGGCTCAAACAATAGGGGCTATTTAAATGAGTTCATTGGACACATGAAGAGTGAATTTGAAATGAGTCTAGTGGGAGAATTGACTTTCTTCCTTGGACTTGAAATCAAGCAAACTCACGATGGTATCCATGTGCACCAATCAAAATACACACAAGAAATGCTTCGAAAATTTAACATGGGTGATTCAAAAGAGGTAACCACTCCCATGGCTACAAACATAAAATTAGACAATGATGAGAGGGATAAACCCGTTGATTTGACTCAATATCGAAGTATGATAGGTAGTTTGCTATATCTCACAACTAGTCGACCTGATATTCTTTTCGTTGTGGGAATGTGTGCTAGGTATCAAGTTTGTGCCAAGGAGTCTCATTTAATCGTTGTTAAGAGAATTTTGAGATATCTTAAAGGCACAATAGGAGTCGGTCTATGGTACCCCTGTACCGAATCATTTGATTGAATTGGCTATACGGATTCCGACTACGCTGGATGTAAGTTGGACCGAAAGAGCAAAGTGGGGGTTGCCAATTCTTAGGTTCGTCCTTAGTAAGTTGGTCAAGTCGGAAGCAATATTGTGTTGCTCTCTCCACGACCGAGGCAGAATATATCGCCATGGGAGAGAGCGTATCGCAATTGTTGTGGATGATACATACTTTAGAGGACTATGGATTGAGTTACAAGGGTGTGCAAGTGTTATGTGATAACATTAGCACAATTAACCTAACCAAGAATCCAGTACATCATTCTAGGACCAAACACATCGAGGTGCACCACCACTTCATTAGGGATCATGTAGCTAGGGGAGAAATTGTACTCTCGCATGTAGAGTCCAAATCAAACCTAGCTGACATTTTCACTAAACCACTCCCCGAAAATGAATTTAGTTTCCTAAGACGGGAGTTGGGAATGTGTCGTGCTTCATGAATTTCAAAATGCATTCAAACCCTTCATGATTATTTCGAAATTGTTGGGAAACAATTGGGTAACTTTGGGGACATCTCACACAAACTATAAGGTTTAACAAAATATTTTTGTTTGCTAGATATGGGGTGAGATGTTAGGATCAACTAAATTTCTCAAAATGTCAAGGCATCCCTTGAGAAATTAAGTTGACGAGATAATAATCACTTCGGTGACCAAGTATGGGGAAAACCATTGCATAACATATGTGTATATGGCTCCATGATCATACTTGGACATTCCAATCAAGGCAACTTCATTGGAAACCTGAATTTGATACAAACGTAGTTGATATTGCTTGAATGATTGTTGATTAAGTTTGACTCCATTTGGATGGATCAAAGTGATTGTTGAACCTATAAGGACTTTTGATCCTTGTTCAGGGATCAATTTTAGTCATGAGATCATGTCCAAGTTCGGTAAACTTCATCAGATCTCGTTGGAAAATTTTCAAAAATCTGAAACTGAAAGTTTCTGATCGAATCTGGGAGTTTCAAGAACCCTGATCGATCACTCGACCGATCAGGCATAAGGGTAATCGGTCCCCGGACCGATCTGGCTCCACCTGTTGGGACCGGGTGCATGTTGACAAGGATACAGGTTCGTAAAATTTTAAATTTTTACGTGCAGCGGAAGAATTAGCATAAAATAATTTCTCAAATTATTTTAACCACATATCTAGCATGCAACCTTATGATGTGTAGACATGATCATAAATTAAAACTTTGCGGAAAAGTAAACTAATTTCTTAGTACCTCGCGTAACTCGAAGTAAGGGACGAGATCCAACCGTAGCGTCCCTTGGAAGCTCCGCCTCTATTCGCGTCCACGCCGAGTTCTCTTCGGGATGACTTTGCAAAGTTACGAGTTTTGTGCCGACGAGAACTACAAGATTCTCTAAAGGCACAACTAGAAGATCATGAGAGAAGAAAGGAAACTAACCACCAAGTAACGGAATCAAAATTCCGGGAAAGGAAAGAAGGAGTCGCGATCCGCTTCTTCTTCTTCGGCACCTTCTTGGCGGATGAAGCTCTCGGCCACCCTTGGGATGTGCGTCAGCCCTAGGGGAGGAGAGAGAGCTGGCCCTAGAGAGAGAGAGGGGTGCCGGCCCTAGAGAGAGAGAGAGTTAGAGAGAGAGAGGGAGCTACTAATCTCTTGATAACTCAATTGAGGAATTCAAGCCTAGCCTTGGTTCCTTTATATAGTAGCCTCTCCCTTGCCATGTCTCCCCTTTAACGGAATTAACGGAATAAATTTTCATAAGAAATTTATCTTATAAATTTTCTTATTAATTATTCCGTTATGCCAAGTTTTATTATAACTAATGTTATAATAAAACAAATACATCTCTCCTTTTAATTATGGAATAAATTTTTATAAAATTTATTATATAAATTTTCTCATCATGAAAAAATCAATTCATAATTGATTTTATAGAATAAAAATAAACCATTTAAAGTTTATTTTAATCTTCATAAAAAGAATAAATTTATTATATAAATTTTTCTTTATTATGGAAAAATCAATTCATAATTGATTTTATAAAATAAACCAATCCATGGTTCATTTTAATTTCCATAAAAAGAATAAATTTATTATATAATTTTTTTTATCATGGAAAAATCA
The DNA here is from genome assembly GCA_024364735.1 of Boesenbergia rotunda. Taxonomy (NCBI): domain Eukaryota; kingdom Viridiplantae; phylum Streptophyta; class Magnoliopsida; order Zingiberales; family Zingiberaceae; genus Boesenbergia; species Boesenbergia rotunda. The sequence continues at coordinate 248,194 of JAGFNQ010004143.1, read as the reverse complement.
ATTCATAATTGATTTTATAAAAATAAACCATTTAAAATTTATTTTAATTTCCATGAAAATAAATTTATTTATCCATAATTTTATAAAACAAATCGCGCTTGATTTATTTTTTAATTTAAAACAAATTAATTGGTTTTCTCTCCTTGTGGTGGTCGGCCAAACCAAAGAGGGTGGGCACCCTCTTTGGCCGGCCACTCCAAGCCCTTCCCTCACGAATTAAACTCATTTAATTCGCCCAATAAGCCTTCAAAAAACTTAGCCATTTTAAGCTTCCGTTGCGTCTCAGATAAATTTAGATTCGACTTATTTCTGTTGATCGGAAAATCCAATTTTCAACTCGTTTTAAATCCTTCGGATTACTCATAGTGCGTGTGACTAAATAGGCTTTCGATTTATGTTGGCCGTCTATTATTCATTAATTATAGAACGATCATGAGTGACACCTAGTAGTACATCATGATCCCCAATTAATCGAAAGATCAATGGTTGACCTTAGAAATTATTCTGAAACCCTTCAGCAGCTCTAATGAATCGTGCCTCATTCCCTTCACCATCTTATACCCACTTGGTTCAGGACATGGTCTGTGTGTGTCAGTCCCCACTAGGCTGACTACGTCACACCTAGCCCAAGTAATGTCTTTCTCGTCCTTTGGATTTCTAATTACTCTAATGTATTAAAGAGACTCATACTCTAAACATGACATGCTCTGGCCAGAGGCTTTGAGTAACAATCCGACGATAGGCCTGGGTATACATCTCCTCGCAAGGAGTGGTGAATCCTTTGTAGGCTGTTCAAATATTTTCGGGCACTTCGGCTTATACCCAACCATCCTGGGTCCACACCTCCTTGGAGATGCTTGCTTAAGATGTTAAAGTATAAGTCTCCATGACCAAGATGACTTGAACACCGCAAGTCAAAGGAACATCGCACTTAAGCTGCGGTAAGAACTTCACTAACTTGTCTATGTATAGACTACCATGTGAAGTTTTACAGTCAGTGACTCCAATGAACTAGTTCCCTTAACTAGCATCCATGTTTATCTCTGGACATCCCAATGTCACCAGCCAGTGAGAATTAGCTGATTAAAGAATAACCCATGCTAGTCTCAACAGAATTGATAGTGTCCGTTTTTATCAATTCATCGACTAGGGATATTTTCAATACTTCACAATTGCACATTTAGAGATAATCACTAGTTGTGATCTCATCACAAATTCTCTTATGCTGTGAATTGTATTGCGGACATTCAGTAGATGAGTTTAAGATCCCAATCAAATACACAAACATGTATACTCAAATAGTGAATTTTCATTTATTGAAATAAATGTTTACAATCATAAGGCGATTGCCTTAGGGCACTTCTCTCATATCACTAACACCACCCTGTAACGATCGATCCACAGACCGTTCAGAGGGGCATCAGTGACTTTACGAAATTCTGATCAACCTTACTGAGCCAGCCTGGATCGGTCCCCGGACCGATCTGGCACCCTATGGTGATCGGTCCACAGACCGATCAGGGAGCTCACAGGTTTCTCTCCGAACCCTACTGTTAGTGTCCTGATCGATCAGCCGACCCATCCGGAGCGCACCTGATCGGTCACCCGACCGATCAGGACCAGGCCAGTCCGATCAGGCTATATCCTGATCGGTCTGGGCGCTATCAGATCGAATGGTGATCCGTTCAAACGCATTAAAGTCTGGTTGATGGACCGATCAACCAACCGATTAACTCCTACCAAAACCCCTCCTTGCCGAACCCTAGCGCCGAAACCTCCCACTTGCTCCTCTTCATCCTGAGCGAGAGTGTTCCTGCGTCTCCCTCTTTCTCGTGCGTGTGAGTTCTTGCGAAGGTCTCTACGGGCAGCTCCTTGTTCTCTGCAAGTTCTCTACTTGCTCCAAGTTTTCTGCGTCTCTGTCTTGCACCGAGGGCTTCTTCTGCGCAAGTTCTTCTTCCAGTTTTGCGATCCTTTCAAACTAACTTCAATGGCACCAAAGTGAGTTTTTGATTTTAGTTTCCTTTATGACTCTGTTCATGGATTATATGTATATGAAGCTAATCATGTTTTGGTGTTTGTTCTTGGTGTGGTGTCGTGACCGTCTTGTATTGGCCGTGACCTTTCTTTCTATACTTCACCATATGATCAAATCTATATTTCACCTCATTATTGTCCTCCTTTTTGATCTAATGTCTACCTTATGATTACTCTTTGTATGATCAACTCTTGAATTTTTGATTCACACTATGTGTATGACCAATTCAAATCTCTAGAAAATCTTCCAAGGGCAAGGAAGCTGCTGAGGGCAGTTCGAGGGAGGAAACCCCTTCTTCATCTGCCCCTTCCAGAAGGCCACAGCCTTCTTCTAGCTCCCGGTTCCCAAATGCGGCCTGTGAACAGGCCTTCCAGTCGAGGACCTTCAAATTACTATCCTGCCGATCCATTGATATCCCTTTTCTGACTGAACATTGTCCGTCGATCATGGACATAGTCATGTTTTACAACCTGGGCTTCCTTCTTTCCTTGGAACGGACCATCAATTACGACCTAGTCTCAGAGTTCTATAACAATCTCCAGCAGGGACCTCAAGGAGGCTTCGAGTTCACCACTCGAGTCGCCAAGAGGAACCTTGATTTTTCCTACGAGATTTTGGCAGAATATTTGGGTGGTCGACGATCACCAAATCTGTATTCGATCTACCATGAGCTTCCTGATCCTTTACTGGCCCCTTTTGCAGACACTACTCCTGATGATATCTATCAGCACTTCTTTGGTCATCCCCGCCCGGCCGGTCTTGATGAATTGGGTCCAGATTTTCCTACTTTTGCAGCCCTACGACTTGCTCCAGTTGACTACATCCTTTTCAAGATAATCACAAATTGCATCTTGCCCATCACCTTAAAGCCGTTGACCGAGATCCGACCCTATCACTGTCTTATGCTCTACGACATGCACCGACGGATGGACTTCGATATCATGGATAGCATCTTCCAGTCCATCCTGTCCTATCGTGAGCCGAGCCATCGCACGGTCTACATGCCATTTGGTCATGTCATCACTGACTGGCTTATGTCAGTTGGTGTTGATGTCACCAAAGGCAGGACCGTGCCCATGGTCAAACAGGATTGTCGGCTTGGTCACCGGGCTTTTGCAAAATCCGGCATTATTATTCGAGAGCGCGATGGGGCCTTAGTATGGAAGGATGGCAGAGGACTTGGTGACCTACCTGGGGGAGAACCACATTTTCAGGCACCACCCGAGGCTGCTGCACTACATGAGGCTCCTGCTGCTGACGCCGAGTATGACTATGAGCCTGACCCAGATTTACGATGGCAGATCTACGAGCTAGATCGTACCCTCCAGGAGAATATTCATTTGAGGGAGCTCCATCGAGAGGAGGCCCGCTCGGATTTCCGTTCCTTTGATCGCCGATTGACCGGCGTAGAGTCTACTGACTCTGGGGTCCAAGCATTGCAGCAGACTTAGTACGCAGAGTGGCATCGTCATACATTTCCAAGAGATGCCCCTTCGGGCAGTGTTGCACCAGGGTCTGCTGATGCCACGATGGATGACCTCATGCACGATGACGACCCCCCCCCCCGCTGTAGTTTGAGCATGGATGTCTGCTGCCTCTTCTCATGATCTGTGTATTTGACCGGTTTTGGTCTGTGTGACTTTTGGGTTGTATGCCCCATGACTTGCTTATTGTGGTCGTGCGCCACATGTATCTGGATTTTGATGCATGTGTCTTGCATCGTGTTATTTCTCTGGATGTTTTATGGCTTGATCTTTCTGACTTTGATGCATGTCTATTCTACTTTAGTATGCTTCTTGTTGATGCTATGCTGTACTATCTACATATTTGATCCATAGCTATCTTCATGCTTATGATGCCATGCTCATATGATACATATGCTTATTTTACCATTTCTATATCTGTTTGTCATATGTATTCATATGTCTATCAAAATTCAATCAAACCTTTGTTGTTTTGGGATACTCCTAGGGTTGAGGGGGAGTATAGTTTAAACTTAACAGCCCTTCTAGACCCCTTTTCGGTGTTCGACAAAGGGGGAGAGTGTTGGTTGGTTAAGTTTAGGATGATCATGTTGTAGGGGGAGGATCTGGATTCCCCTATGATTCTAAATTTGAAAAACTTGATTGAGAATTCCTAAACTTAAAATCGGGTTATCAAACAACAAAAAGGGGGAGATTGTTGATGCAGTCTGGCCCTGATTGTTGTTTTAGTGTTGACACCGATTTTAGTTTAGGTGGATGATTATTGATTATGATTAAGTCCTGGTCAGGGATCAGGCATGGTATGAAAAATCCTAGCTTGGAGGGCTAGGTGTTGGAAAATCCTAACCTGGAGGGTTAGGTGTTGAAAATCCTAGCTTGGAGGGTTAGGTGTGTGAAAAGTCCTAATTCGGAAGAGGTGGGTGAAAAGTCCTAGCTTGGAGAGCTAGGTGAAAAGTCCTAACTTGGAGGGTTAGGTGCAAATTCCCATCTTGGAGAGTTAGGTGAAAAAGTCCTGGCTTGGAGGGTCAGGTCCTAGCTTGGAGGGCTAGGTTTGGAAAAGTCCTAATCCGGAAGAGTTGGGTGAAAAGTCCTAGCTTGGAGGGCTAGGTGTAAAGTCCTAACTTGGAGGGTTAGGTGCAAATTCCCAACTTGGAGGGTTAGGTGAAAAATCCTTAGCTTGGAGGGCTAAGGTGGATGAAACCCTAGCTTGAAGGGCTAGGTTGGAGCCCCTGGATCGGTCTGGTGACCGATCAGGGAGTTGGCACAGTGTTCCTTCGTGGATCGGTCTGGTGATCGATCCAGCGATGACTGATCGGTCTGGTGACCGATCAGGGAGTACGCGTTTCACCCATTGCTTTGCTCCTGATCGGTTTGGTGATCGATAAGGGAGTAAACAGTGAGGTCGAGTTCCCTTGCTGAACTGCTCCTTATTGGTCTGGTGACCGATCAGGATCACTGTGCAGATCGTTCTGGAGAACGATCCAGTATTGCAGGTTCCTCACTATGATCGATCAGGACGGAGCCTGATCGGTCTGGTCACTACCTGATCGGTCTGGTGACCGATCAGGAGGTTTCCTGATCGGTCGTGTGATCGATCAGGGGATCTGGACTGCGAAACTCAGAAATCGCCCGATAAAGGGGTGGATCGGTCGGGTGATCGACCCATAACCTAGGATCGGTCTGGTGATCGATCCAAGAGAGTCCCAAAGAAATCGCGATTTCTAATCGAGCATTGGGGACCGATCAGGACAGAGCATGATCTATCTGGTGACCGATCAGGAGGCTCTCTGATCAGTCCGGTGACCGATCACTTTAATTCAAAATGCACTGTCAGACGCTCTGATCACGTCTGAACGTATCCGATTCTCTGTGCTTAACATCTAATATATGATTTGCTGTTTGATATACTGCTCTAACACTATGATTAAGCTGCAGGTGACAGGGGAGGATTCAAACACTCAAGGAGAAGTCAATGGAGGTTTTCCTTGGAGCAGGTTTGTCCGTTTTCCATCTCAGGTTGCAACGGCCGGAGCTGCAGACTGGAGCTTGGCTGAGGGGAGCTTAGGAAGTCCAGGAAGGGCTCAGTGGTAGCTGGCGTTGGCAGGGAAGCAGCTGGAGGCTGCAGGAGATGCTGTCACCTGGTGCTGAGTGGAGAAACAAAAGGGCGGAAGAAGGTTTCGATGAAGCAGAGTTCGTGAACTATGTTCATGCTGCGCCTTGTGTTCTCCACATCTAGCTTGCACATTTTGAAGTTTTCATCGCCTTGAGCAAGCTACTGCAATCGAGAAGCAATCATCCATTACTTGAGCGCTTGAAGGAGAGAACAAGAGGCTTGGAGTCCGACAGCAGGAAGACACGAGGAAGGGTTTCTTGCGTGAGATCGCCGCTGGGTGGAGCTCAGGAAAGCTTGCTGTGTTCTTGTCTTTGATAAGTGCTTGAGTAAGATCCTTCTTGTTGTTTCTTTGTGCTTAAACTTAAATCTGTGATTGAAACGCTGTGGAAAGGTTTCTCCACCGAGAAGGAAGTTGTCTCCTATCCGGTGTTAACCGGGGCTTGATCTGCCGACGATCAAGGGATCGCCCACCTTAAGGGCACGCCAAGGAGTAGGGGCAAGTTATCCCCGAACCTTGTAAACCCTCCTTGTTAGCAATCTTGCTAGTGTGTCTGCTTTGCTTTCGTTTTCAGTTTTCTGCTTACTCTGTGATTATTTCTTCCGCTGTGCTACTGATAAGTTTGAGTGCAGAAATTCGATTTGTGCCAAAGGTCAAAGTGATTGGCTATATTCACCCCCCCCCTCTAGCCATCCGGGTTCCATCATGACTAACCTGTTTGAACTTCAACTTTTGCTCAAACTTTGATCGACCTACCAAACTTCCCTTACATGATGTTTGCTCCAACTAACCCATCAAGTGCTCTACCAGATCATCTTTTCTGGTCTTCTGCCTGGTGTCTAGTCCTTCTGATCCACTAAGACTCCTTGCCTAATGTCAGGTCGTCCTAACCCACTATGTCTTTTCGATGCCTAATGTATGATCTTCCTTACCCATTAGAACTTTCTATCTTAAGTGGCCTACGTACTTAAGTAACATATTAAACACATAATGTTTAATTTTAAAATTTTTATCATATATCAAAATAAAAGTTCAATTATCAGTGCTAACTGCACCAACACAATAATCAAAAAATAAGTTTGAAATTTATATTCAATGTATGAAAAAGAATAGTTAGTACAGTCATACATAAATATATAAATTTAAGACATAACTCCCCCTTTAATTTTTAGTCCCTCTTAATCATATAAGGTTTGCTTAAATTGAGAATTTAAAGAAAATTTCAATTTGATTTTAACCGGTATTTTCTCTCTCCCCTTTTTTATACATCAAAATGAGTTAATTTGTGCCCTAGAAGCAATGGTGTAGGAACAAGATGCTTTCTTAATTTTCTATCCATTTAAGGATTGAGTCCTAACTTCGAGAAATTAATGGATAAATCTTCATTAATGGGTGGTTGACCTAAGAATGTTGACCTGATGGGTTGGCTGTTACGAGCGCTTCTTGATTTACCCTAATGGCCAATGAAAAATTTCAGTGGGGTCGAATCGATCACCCTAAGGATTAATCCCTATAAGTTGGATACATGGTATCAACTAAAAAATGGATTAGTTTGTAAAGTGGAAATAATAATAAAAAAGTCTAGGCATATAGTCAAGTGTAGTAATGTAAGACAAGTAAGAGGCAATCAAGCATATAATTATGACACTTAATTTGCAAATAGATAAGTCAACTGTAAAAGAGAATTCAAGTCAAAAGATAAAATATAATCATAGTCAAATGTCAAAGTAAATAAAGTCAACTACAAGTCAAAAAGATGACAGATAAGTTATGCAAGTCAAAATAAGGTCAACTAAAGTCCAAAAATAAGTCTAATGCTCATCTAGAGAGAACTAAGATCAATCTAGTCAAAGGGAGGAACAGGTTGCTGGCTCATGAAGAGGGCATGCATCATATCCACAATCTTATGTTTTTCAACCCTCATATCTTGTAACTCATGAGTGATGGTATCCTCTAGTCTAGTCACTCGGGCCTCTAAAGTTAATGGAGGTGGAGGTGATGAATATGTTGGTAGCTGAGTTGGTATATGGTCTCGATCAACATCTAATTTAGCTAAAATCTGGTCAATCATTGGAGATCAAGAAGCATGCCTCCCATCCTAGACTAAAGTGTTCTCTCTAAGGACCATCTTAGCTAGAGTGAAATTTCTAAGTCCTGTCTAATCATGCTCTATCAATGGTTTAATGCAACCTCAGTAAACATCAATCTCTAGTGATGCAAAGAGACGAGTCCAAATATGACAATATGACATGTCGGCTCGATGGCTAGTAGATATGCCAGAATGATAAATGATGGACCCAAAGACATGTAAGCTAAAGTTAATGTCCAAACTATGTTTGATTGTTGGTTAAGTCGGTTTGACTTTTACTCAATTTTAGTACCCGAGCACCTGTATACTATCCAGACGATTAGAGAGTAAGAAGAATATTGATTTTTCAAAAATAATTTTCTAGTTAAGTTTTCATTCCAACCTTATGTGGGGTCGATGGCGTCGATAGAGAGGAGGGGGTGAATATTGACTCTCACTTTCTTCAAAATCTCGTCGTTCGTTCGTCAAATTAATATTTGAGTTGTTAGTAGAACAACGGAATAATAAATAGAATGAAAGCCAATGAGAGAAGTGTCCTAAGGCAATCGCCTTATGATTGTAAACATTTATTTTAATAAAAGAAAATTCACTATTTGAGTATACATATTTGTGTATTTGATTGGGATCTTTAACTCATCTACTGAATGTCCGCAATACAATTCACAGCATAAGAGAATTTGTGATGGGATCACAACTAGTGATTATCTCTACATGTGTAATTGTGAAGTATTGAAAATATCCCTAGTCGATGAATTGATAAAAACGGACACTATCAATTCTGTTGAGACTAGCATGGGTTATTCTCTAATCAGCTGATTCTCACTGGCTGGTGACATTGGGATGTCCGGAGATAAACATGGATGCTAGTTAAGGGAACTAGTTCATTGGAGTGACTGACTGTAAAACTTCACATGGTAGTCTATACATAGATAGGTCAGTGAAGTTCTTACCGTAGCTTAAGTGCGATGTTCCTTTGACTTGCGGTGTTCAAGTCATCTTGGTCATGGAGACTTATACTTTAACATCTTAAGCAAGCATCTCCAAGGAGGTGTGGACCCAGGATGGTTGGGTATAAGCCGAAGTGCCCGAAGATGTTTGAACAGCCTACAAAGGATTCACCACTCCTTGCGAGGAGATGTATACCCAGGCCTATCGTCGGATTGTTACTCAAAGCCTCTGGCCAGAGCATGTCATGTTTAGAGTATGAGTCTCTTAAATACATGAGAGTAATTAGAAATCCAAAGGACGAGAAAGACACTACTTGGGCTAGGTGTGACGTAGTCAGCCTAGTGGGGACTGACACACACAGACCATGTCCTGAACCAAGTGGGTATAAGATGGTGAAGGGAATGAGGCACGATTATTAGAGCTGCTGAAGGGTTTCAGAATTACTTCTGAGGTCAACCGTTGATCTTTCGATTAATTGGGGGTCATGATGTACTACTAGGTGCCACTCATGATCGTTCTATAATTAGTTGATTATAGACGGCCAACATAAATCGAAAGCCTATTTAGTCACACGCACTACGAGTAATCCGAGGGATTTAAAACGAGTTGAAAATTGGATTTTCCGATCAAGAGAAATAAGTCGAATCTGAGTTAATCAGAGGCGCAACGGAAGCTTAAAATGGCTAAGTCTTTTGAAGGCTTATTGGGCGAATTAAATGAGTTTAATTCGCGATGGGATCGGCTCGGTTTGGCCGGCCAAAGAGGGTGCCAACCCTCTTTGGTTTGGCCGGCCACAACAAAGGGGAGAAACCAATTAATTTGGTTTAATTAATAAAATAAATCTAGCGCGATTTGTTTTATAAATTATGGATAAATAAATTTGTATAAAGAAATTTATATAAAGAAGTTTATAGAAATTTATTCTTTTTTATGGAAATTAAAATGATCCATGGAATGGTTTATTTTAATTTTATAAAATCAATTATGAATTGATTTTTCCATAATAAGAAAATTTATAAATTTCTTGTAAAATTTATTCCATAATAAAAGGAGAGATGTATTTGTTTTATTATAAAGTTAGTTATAATAAAACTTGGCTTAAACGGAATAATTCATAAGAAAATTTATAGGATAAATTTCTTATGAAAAATTCCGTTAAGAGGGAGACTTGGCAAGGGAGAGGCTACTATATAAAGGAACCAAAGGCAAGCCTTGAATTCCCAATTGAGTAATCAAGAGATCTAGTAGTTCTCTCCCTCTCTCTCTTATTCTCTCCCCCTCTCCTCCTCCTAGGGCCGGCGCCCCTAACTCCTCCTAGGGCCGGCGTCCACCTCTCCTAGGGCCGGCGCACCATCATCACACAACCTAGGGTTGGCGTGAGCAACATCCACCAAGGAGGAGCCAAAGAAGAAGAAGAAGAAGCGGATCGCAACTCCTTCCTTCCCGGAATTTAGATTCCGTTTCTTGGTGGTTAGTTTCCTTTCTTCTCTCTTGATCTTCTAGTTGTGCCTTTAGAGAATCTAGTAGTTCTCGTCGGCACAAAACTCGTGACTTTGCGAAGTCATCCCGAAGAGAACTCGGCGTGGACGCGAATAGAGGCGGAGCTTCCAAGGGACGCTACGGTTGGATCTCGTCCCTTACTTCGAGTTACGAGAGGTACTAAGTAAATTAGTTTACTTTTCCGCAAAATTTTAATTTATGATCATGTCCACACATCATAAGGTCGCATGCTAGATACGTGGTTAAAAATAATTTGAGAAATTATTTATGCTAATTCTTCCGCTGCACGTAAATATTTAAAATTTACGAACCCGTATCCTTGTCAACATGCACCCGGTCCCAACAGTGGTATCAGAGCCGGTTAGTGTTCGACATAATCATATAATTGTTTTGTGGAAAACTTTGTCATGATCTCAATTTTGGAAAATTTTTCAATTATGGAAACTTTCCAATTATAATAAATTTTAGATTTAGGAATTTCAAAGTTTGGAAATCCTCATGAAATTTCGCAAACTTTTGAAATTTTCTAGTTTCTGAAATTTTATAATAATTGTGAAAACTTCCCATCTTTGGAAACTTTCCAATTTTGGAAAATTTTCTATTTTAGAAATTTTCAATTTTGGAAATATGTAAGTTTTCTTTGTACCAAAAACTTACAATTATTCTGAAAACCTATTATGAAATCTCGCAATTTTGGGCACTTTCTTTCAAGAAAGTCTAGACAAATTTATGGACAATTAATTGACAATTAAATTTGAATTGGTTTTTAAATTGACAACAAAATTTTTTATTTTGGATTGAGCCTCGGGGAGCCGTCCAATTTAAAGTTAGTTGTTGTAATTTAATTTCCCAATTTTAAATGAAATTGTCATGTTTAATTTGGTTACGCTTCCGAAGCGGACCAAATTGGATTTACGACAAATTACTTTTCTTTGGGTATCTGAGCCTCGGGGAGCCACCCTTAGAAAATGATTTGTTGTAATTAATTAAATCCATGAATAAAATATGATTTAAGAGGTGATGCTCTTACATATTGTTGTCTCCAAAATTAATTAGGAAAATGGTTTCCTATAGAGTTTTCTTAAATGAGATTTTCATGAAAATAATATGTGGTTGAATTAAGGACTCATGTCTCTTAATTTAATAAGATTTGATTTAGAGAAATCAAAGTCTTAAAACTATTATTTTCGAAATTGATTATGACAATTTAGGAAATTGTTTCCCAAAACAATTCCTTCAAAGAAAGTATGAAATTAGAATTAGGAAATCCGGTTCCTAATTCAATTAATGAGACTTGATAAATTAAGTCACATACATACTTTATTAAGGAAATCGTTAGTCATGACATGATTATATGTCATGAATGTGCTTAGAAAAGAAAGGATGAGACCCAAAACCCCTTACAAAAGATTAAGGCCAACACCTTCCATTAATATGGTTAGAATCGAAGTTTTGTTTCTCGTTTGGGTTGATGGACACATCCATGCCCAGCTTGAACCTCAACATGTTCAAACCATGGAATTAGTTTATGATTAATATAGTTGGAGTCAGAGGTCAATCCTTAGTTATGGTTGTTGGACACATCCAAGCCTGACTAAACGGTTGAATGAGCTCCAACCATATTAAAACTATTTCTTGATTAATGGGTCAGCCTTAAGCTTGGAGCATCGATTTGTTGTGCCACAGCCAAGGTCGATGTAAAGAGAGGTGCAGTTGGGTGCTATGTATAATGTTGCATACTTGTTAATGAGTTAACAACCCAATGATTTATGCAAACATTCAATTAGTTGATAGCATAAAGTGATAGTTACATATATGTGATATGTAATCGGTATAATTACCTACCTTCATAGCTAAGAACAACTTGATGGCCACAGCCATGGTGGTTCTTATCTATGGTTGGATATCAACCTATTTGGAGATGTTCCTACGATCTCCCGAATTGATAAAAAGGGTTATTCAATTTGAAAAATAAATAGGATTTTATTTATGTATGTTGATACATTCTTTAATCATTCTTCTCACATAAGCTCAATTTGTATTTCTAGGTTAATCACTCGATCATGTCTTCTCTAAATTTGCGTTCCATCTTGGACACCAATAAACTGACTGGGCCTAACTTCATGGACTGGCTTCGAAACCTGAGGATAGTCCTCAAGGCAGAGAAGCTTGCTTATGTCCTTGAAGATCAACTTCCCAACCATCCTCCAGAGGGTGCAACTCCAGACCAGTTAGTGGCCTATCAGAAACATGTGACCGATTCTGAACTTGCGAGTTGCATCATGCTAGCCTCTATGGTACCTGAGCTGCAAAAGCAGCATGAGCATATGGATGCTTATACCATCATCTTCCATCTTCATGAGTTGTTCGAAGAGCAGGCGAGATCCGAAAGGTTCGAAGTCTCCAGACTCCTCTTCACCTCTAGGATGCAGGAAGGCACTTCTGCCTCACAGTTTGTGTTAAAGATGTTGGGGTACATTGAGCGACTGAACACACTCGGTTTTGCAATGGATCATGAACTAAGTATTGACTTAATTCTGCATTGTTTGCCCAAAAGTTATTCACAATTTGTGATGAACTATCGGATGAACAAGCTGGAGACTACCATTCCTGAGTTGCTCAACCTGCTGAAGACTGTAGAGCCTTCTGTAAAGCAGGATCAGAAGACAGCACTGTTAGTTGATTCCTCGAAGAAAGGTTCTAAGAGGAAGGCCAAAGAACAGAATAAGGGAAAGAAGAAAAAGGCCAAAAAGACTGAAAAGAAACCAAAAGGCACTTGCCATCACTGTGGCAAGGAGGGTCACTGGCGAAGAAATTGCAAGGTTTATCTTGAGTCCTTGAAGAAGAAGGCATCCGATGCCCCGTCCTCTTCAGGTATCTTCGTTATTGAATGTCACTCTATTTCCTCAAATACCTGGGTACTTGATACTGGGTGTAGCTCACATATATGTAATGACATACAGGGGCTAAGGAATAGAAGAAGACTCGTCAAGGGAGAAGCGGATTTGCGAGTTGGAAATGGAGCAAAGATTGCTGCTGTTGCCATCGGAACATATTTGCTGAAGCTCCCTACTGGACGTGTCTTAGAATTGGATAATTGTTATTTCGTTCCTTCGATAATAAAGAACATTGTATCTATTTCATGTTTGAATGAAAAGGGTTATCATTTAACTTTTAGTAACAATTGTTGTTACATAACTTTAAATGGCGTTCTTTATGGGAATGGAACTTTGTGCAATGGTATCTACACGTTAGATTTATCCGGTGACGTTTTCAATATCGAAGTTAGCAACAAACGTGCTAGAATAGATAATCGAATAGACTCCTACACGTGGCACTGCCTTCTTGGCCATGTAAGTAAGAAACGCATGACCAAATTACACCAATGTGGGATATTGGAATCATTTGAACCCGGTTCATTTGATACATGCGAATCATGCTTAAAAGGCATGATGGTCAAATTACCCTTTTCCGGAAAAGGTAATCCAGTGGGAGAATTGCTTGGTCTAATACATACTGATGTATGTGGACCAATGTCAACTCTTGCACAAGGAGGCTATAGCTACTTCATCACCTTTATCGATGATCACTCACGATTCGGGTATGTGTTCTTGATGAAACACAAATCTGAAGCCTTTGAGAAATTCAAAGAGTTTAGAAATGAAGTAGAGAAACAGTTTGGCAAAAGTATTAAGATACTTCGATCCGATCGGGGAGGTGAATACTTAAGTCAAGAGTTTCAAGATTATCTTAGGGACAATGGGATATTGTCCCTCCCAAT
>JAGFNQ010004143.1:212371-229374 GCA_024364735.1 Boesenbergia rotunda | reverse complement strand
AAAAAATATGATTTTCAAAACTCTTCCTCTTTTTAAAAAAAAAACTAAGTACTTTGTTTTTCGAAAATATTCTAAAAGGCACTAAGTACTTTTTTAAAAAAAATTACACCAACAATATATGAATTTTAAAAAGAATTTGAACTTCCCTAAGTCTGACACAATCCTAGGAATCTTGTTAGCCACAAGAAAATTCCTATGTGTCTTAGGGATTTTCTAGAAATGAATATTTTCAACATATAGTTTGAATAGATTTCTTGATTTGGTTTCTTTTCCAGTCTAACACAATCCTAGGAAACCTTATTAACTACAAGAAAAATTTTCCTAAGTGGCATGGAAAATTTTCCAAACTCAAGTAAAAAAAATTTCTAAGGAATTTCAAAAGGATGAAAAAGTTTTCCAAAACTGTTCACAAAGATGAAAGAGTTTTTCAACACATGTCTTGGAAAATGATAATATTGGCTTTTCGAAAGTAGAGTATTTTCAAAATGATAAAGGTTTTTGAAAGTATAATATTTTTGAAGCCTCTAATGTTTCTTTTAATTTGAACCTCCCCCTAAAGCTAACACAGTCCTAGAAAGCTTGTTGACTACAACTTGATCTTCCTCTGAGTCTTAGGGTTTGATTCAACCAAAATAATTTTAAAAAAAAGTAAGAAGTATTTTGAAGTTTTTGAACATATAGTACTTTTGAAACTTTTAAGGCTTCTTTTAACTTGAACTCCCCCTTAGTCTAACACAGTCCTAGGAAGCTTGTTGACCACAAGTTGATCTTCCTCTGAGTCTTAGGGTTTGATTCGACCAAAAGAATTATATAATAATTTTTAAAACGTAATCAGATAAAGAAGTACATTAATTTCTTTTGTTTAGGAGTCCCCCTAAACCTGACACAATCTTAGGAATCCTTGTAGATCATAAAGGAAACTTCCTATATGTCTTTAGAGTTCGTCCATATCAAAAGGGCAATTAACGCATATTTAAGAAAAATGTTTTTGAAATGATAATATTTGTAGAAGTATTTTTTGAAAAATATTTTGAAAGACATAAAATATTTTTAAGAAAAATATTTTTTGAAAAGCAGTTTGAAAGAAATAATAAAAAAAATTAACCATTTGAAAGAGATAAGTTTTTGAAAAGAATAATTATTGAAAAATAATAATTTTCAAAAGAATTAAAATAACTCCCCCTGCACCTGACACCTTCTAGCTACCCTTGTTAACTACAAGGAACTCTACCTAAGTGTCTTAAGGAACCTATTAGTGTTGACCTAGAAGATTTGGGTCTCAGTGTGGGTCAAACAACTTTCGAAAAGATATATAATTTTTTTTGAAAATGTATTAATAAGTAAACACTCAATCAAGCATGAAATTCATTAAAACATTATTATGTTTAATCATTATTTTGAAAATAGATTTTTAAGAAAATATTCTAAAGATTTTGAAAATATTTTAAAGACATTTGTCAATTGATTAGTCCTTAACATCTCACCCAATCTAAGTGTCGCAGTACAAACAAGCATGGTTGCCTTATGGGTGTTTGTGAGATGCTTGAATAATTTTTTTTTGGTTTAATAATATAGATCGTTTGACCTTGAGTTAGATTCAAGTTTAACAATTAGCAGCTTAAAAGTAACTTTCAATAATTGGCTTTCAGGTCTTGGCGAGGCACAGTGGTCTTCTTTGGTCGTAGCCTTATTGGATTAACAACCCCTTCCTTAGACTAATCCTTTTAAATAAATAATACTTTTAATTTACTCTTTGAAAAACTCTAGTCTAACTAGTCTAGGATGTGGCGAGGTTGCTTCGGCTAGTTCCACTTAGCTACGTTGACAACTCGAGTACTCCTTACCCTTCCTAACTTCCTAGACCAAGCTTCCCTAACGTACTATCATCCTGGTACTAGGTTTGGCAAGTGGCAAACTATATTTTTCCTATCTAGCCATTCTAAGTTAAGCAGAAAAGTAAACATGAATGACATACAGATATATATATATATAAAATAGGCAGATGCATGAACATGACAGTTATGCATGTATCAATCATGTATCAATCAAGTTAAATCATTTAAATTAGATTTCTAATAAAGTATCAAATTCTCGATTTGATACAGAACGTGTGAACCCTTGAATATGTCAACCTAGTTTGACATATTTATTATTATTAAATTGAAGGTTTCAGTTGGGTAGGATATTATTTAGTTTCATAACTGAAGGTAATTAATTTGAATTTTAGTTCGTGGATTTTGTTGAATTAAGGATTGAATTTGTTATTAAAGTTGAATTGTTAATTAATTAAGATTTAATTTGTTTTAAATTAAGAGTTAATTAAGATTGAAGTTGTTTAAATTAAGAATTAATTAAAATTTTTAAGGATTAAGTTGTTTAAGAATTAACTAAGGATTAAGAGTTAAATTAACAATTAATTAAAGTTTTTAAGGATTAAGTTGTTAAGAATTAATTAATGTTTAAATTGTAAGAATTAATTAATGTTTAAATTGTTAAAAATTAAATGAAGTTTAAATTGCTAAGAATTAATCAAAGTTTAAATTGTTAAGAATTAATTAAAGTTTAAATTGTTATGAATTAATTAAAATTTAAGTTGTTAAGAATTAATTAAATTGTTAAGAATTAATTAAAGTTTAAATTGTTAAGAATTAATTAAAATTTAAGTTGTTTAAGAATTAATTAATGTTTAAATTGTTATGAATTTATTAAAGATTAAATTATTAAGAATTAATTAAAGTTTAAATTGTTACGAATTTTGGGTTTAGTTGCATCATTTCCATTAATTCAAGAATTTTTGATTCTTCAATTATTTCTTTTCTATTTAAGTTTTTAAGTTTGTTTAATACTTCTGTCATGCCCCGAGACCCAGGAGCCGCTGATCCAATAGAAAATCAGACAGCACCTCCCGTGTCTGGCGGACAATTTATACATACATACAATATCCAAACAACCCACACAATATATATTTGGCCTCAGGCCTCAAAATCAAGACATAACATAACCATAACAACAAGTAAATCATACCTAACTGCGGACCGGTCCAACTTACGACGAAACAACTAATACAAAAACCCCTTAGGGCACACAACATCACTCACAAGACATATACAAATAGCTAAAAGAAAATATAAAACAAATGCACTACAAAGTACAAAACAAAATCATGTCGTCGCGATGGGTAGGGACTGGCTGCTGGACTCTTCTGGCGACTCCAAGTATCTCAACCTGAAATAAAAACATAGGCAATGGTGTGAGTCCAAATGAACTCAGCGGATACATAAACAGATATGCATAGTAAGTTATACTAACAATAAGAGTACGCTGATACATTCTCATATGTACAATAAAAAGGCATACACTGAAGGTACTGAATGTAGGTATATACCAGAATCCATCTATCCTGCAGAGGGGTGGAATAATTTCCTAAAGAACAAATATAACACATAATCCAAGGTAAACAGGTATCCGGTATATGCATGTCAATCAAGTGCAGAAATCAAATGCAGCAAGCAATGCACGATGCAAAATATGCACATTGTGCAATGTCATGTGTCACCCCTGACACCAGTCAAATCATCGTCCACCTGTCATAAATGAACGCCCGAGTGGGTAGAGCTATGACAACTGTACGCACCCTGCTATCACTTCTTCTGAGTGACCGAGTGGACAGGATGCTGGTGGAGGGCACCCTCCTACCCCAAGCAATGGGGGAGTCTCGCTCTCATCTTCTCGTGTCTCAAGACGAGAAGGGATCCCTGGCTGTTACCACGCACCGGAACCACCCTCCAAATAGTGACCGTGTGGAGCAATACAGGGCAAATGCACACACTCTATGGTAGCCACTACCCCTGAGTGGGTGTGTGTGCATATCCTCATGTAACTAGCGATGGGCTTTGATCGTCAGCATACAACAATGCAAGGATGGTGCATGACACTAACACATACAACATCCACCAGGTCCTCATCTATCACCTCAGTGTGCTAGTTATGTGTCTGAATCCTATATCATGGGATACAAGTAACCTACTAGGTATACTGACAAAATAACCAATGATTCATCAATGTCGAATGCGAGGGAACATATCACTACATCTATGCACATATATATATACACATAACAACTATTGAGACTGTATGAAGCTAAAAGGGAGATAACCTCAAGGATAAGCAACAGATATCATGTACAGGTATACTAAGGCAGATATAGCATATAAACTTACTGTTATCTATAACAAATCATGCATAGCAATATGACAATATCAAAAGATATAAGTCAGAGGTACCCGCCTCCAGAGAGTAGAAGTAGTTCATATCAAATAAGAACCTCTCGTTCAGAAGTTTAATCAATGCCTTGTATCAAAGGACATATTTAAATCATTATTACAAAGAATAGTAACTAGCTAACAAGTCCCTAAACCACATTAGGATTATCTTAACCCTCGTATTTTATTTAATTACCTTTAATTAAATGGTTAACCCTTGCTATATTGGGTTTAGGTTTAGGTTTAGGTTTAACCCCTTTATAATCTTCCTACCAACTCCATCAAAACAGATCAAATAATTTCCAAAACTCAGTAATGATAAGATTCAAACACCACAGATACACAATCACCAAAAACCCAATCTAATCCTGCTCTAACAAGAGCATATCATCCAAAAAGATGCTCACAATAGAGAAACACAGAATCCATCACTATAGCTCGACAAAACTAATCTCAAAGAACCCAATTCCATATCATCACACAACAATTTGCTAATCCAAGAGCAAGAACACAAACACGCCCACATCTAACACCTCACCATAATTTAATCAATTCAATGACAATTACACCAATGGTTACCTTATGCCAAAGAGTTTATGATCACCCATAGGTGCCCCCGATCATCATGATTTCAAACCCAAACAAACAACCTTCCCAAAGCAAGACAATTCGAACTTGATTTCCAAAATAAGCCACAAACCCAATAGCGACTATAGATCATGAAAAACCAAAATTTGAGTAGATCAAATCTCCAATTCCAACTCAGAAACAGAGCAAGAACAAAACCAAACTGCAATTTAATCTCCTAAAACAACCGTGAAATTCTATCTAACACATCAACAATAACAAGCATGAGGTAAACCCTATTGATCCAAGACAAAGTACTCAAAATTCAACCGGAACATCACTATTCTAAATCCATAAATCAAACAAGAACCACTCTATTGAATCAGAATTCAAAACCTGATCACAATACTAAAATCATGCAACAAGACATCTCTAGCAATCACCCAAACCAACTAAGTTGTATCATCCAAAATGCACCCAATCCTTACCATAGTTGGACACCAGCCAAGAAGCTCCAGTCAGATCCTATGGATTAGCCTTCTCCACAGAAATCCCTACGCAAGTTGTCTCCTCCGGCATTGGCTACTTCTCTCCCTCTGCCACCGAGCGAAACCTCAGAATAGAACATCAACTCCATCTCAGCTATGATTGGGTTCAACAAGCATATCCACAAGAACCTCGAAGAAGGATATTACCCAATTGGATATAGTCGATGAGATCTCTGCCCCCAATCGCGATGCCACCTCCATGGCCATCGCCTGATCACTTCAATCGAAGGGCAATAGGAGATGAGGAGGGGAAGAGAGATCGTGTGTGGTCGTGGCTAGGGCTCGCGATGAGGAGAGGAAACCGGAAGAAGAAGGGGTTGGCGCTGCGTCTAGGGTTCGTGAGGGGAGGAAGAAGAAGGGGTCGGCGTGTCTGCGGCTAGGGCACGCGAAGAAGAGGAAGGCGTCGGGGGAATTGGCTTTGGCTGCGGGCGACTGCGAATTAAGAGAAGGTTTTAAGTGAGGAGCTTTTTACAAAAAACCCCTCCACTTTCAGAAATTCCAATCCTGCTCTTAGGGTAAGGATTTTAGCTATTTGATCCTCCTATTTAATATAATCCACCTCAGTAAATTTCTAGGGTTAGATTACTTACCCTTTCGTAATTTAAGAGTCTACCTGAAAGCCCCTTAACTTTAGGTAAATTTACTTAAGCCAACTATGTAAGGTTTTCTTCCATGAAGCTCTTAATAAGTTTTATGTTTTTTTACAATAAAGCCCCTTGGGCTCTGACATACCCAAACTATGCTGTCACGAATGTGGGTCTACCAAATTTAGATATGAATGAATGAATGCTGGAAACCCTTTTACAATCAAAAGTATGAAAATGTAATATAGGGGCCACAGGTCGTATTTTTCTCAGGGACTAGTTGAAGGTTTGTTTGATTCGCGCTTGTATTTAGGTGTCGTTTGTGAATTTCGGATTTCAAATAAATATTTGGGTTTTGGGTTCAATTAGAAATGGAAATTCAATGGAAAGAAAAAGACTTAACTCATGAACTAAACCAAAGTAATGGCAATTGAAGATTCAACCAATTGGATCACTTACTCATCTAAAGCCCTTAAGCAATTTGTTTAAAACTGATTTCTGATTTCAAAAGCAAATCAAATTACCAAGCAATGAAAAAAATAAGTGTAGTGGATGCAGATTTTGGAAACAACAAGCTTAACACCATTAATAGCATGCAAAATTCAGAATTTGAACAAGCACTGAACTCAACTCACTTAGAAGTTTTCAAAGCTAACTAAAGCAGGGAAAGTTCAGAATAGCTAAAGGTTATATCAATAGAACTCAAACACTACCCTACTCCGAAAAGAACTGGTGAAAATCTAATGCAAATCAGTGCCTAAAACAGCTTGGCACGCAAGCTGATTCTTATGTGCCAAACTGAATTTTTTTGTGCCAAAAATTGATTTTATCAGCCCAGAAATGCCACTGACCGGATGTAGTTTGACAAGCAACCTATCAATGCATGATCTTGCAAATATGAATGAAGAATTCAGAGTCAAAATGATGCTCAACCAAATCTGCCCCTATTGCAGAAATCAAATGGACTTGAATTGCAGGGAATTCATGCAGGAATTTAGCATGCAGAAATTTGAATCACTTAGACACAGATCACGCAAGCAGCTGACATCAAATACTGGAACCTAAATGCATTCTTTACTAACACAACTCAGAATTTGTAGCTAACAATGTTCATCAGAAGATGAACTGGCAGATATAGATTCCAGCTGCATAAATCAGGATTGATGCAAACGAGCTGAGTTGAAGTGCAGAAATACAACCGAATGGAAGCAAATTCGGATCTCATGCACCAACATACTAAATGCTATCTTTAATTTCAGAGAATGAACTAAACACACATCCATTTTGAAATAAACTGAAAACTTTGAAACTGAATAGAAAGTTGCAGAAAAGAAATCTGATACGAAGCTAATAGATGTGGCACGCAAGAAATTGTCAAAGAAATAAGCTGAAATAACATTCAATTTATCACTAACGAACTTCCTAAACTATTTGACTTGAAGAATTGAAACTAAATTACAGCTAAACAGCTTAAAAATGCAAATAGCAGTAACTGACAAAGAAAAACAGAATTCGTGCAGAGTTAAACTACAACTAAAACACTGAAAATTAATCATCTAAACTACTCCTCAATCATTCTCCAACTCAAGAGCTCCTTGGTCGTCAATCAAGGGAGAACCTCGGACCCGCAAGCTCCACAAATCAGTGAAGATACGTCTCTGCTACTGAAACAGATCAAAACCTGCTCAAACTGAAATTAGCTTCCGAATTCTTCAATCACGCTGTTGTGGCTTGCGAATTGGATTTGGGAATGACCGAGACCTTCCAGGGAACCCCTCTGGTCAGCTCGGATACAGTGAAAATGGAGCACAGCTGAGTTTGTTGAAGTCGGATAGCAAAACTGCCGAGACCTCGCGCAGCTTCACTATTGAGCACAGATCCAATCTGAACCTCACTGAGAACTCTTTTCACTAATCTAACCCTTGCTTTGATGATGGATTGAGGGATCGCGCCTCCTTGATGAAGAAAAACTAGCTAAAAATCGAAGAACACGCTGAAGAAGAAGAACTGCGGCGGAGACGCGACGAAGGGGAAGCTGGGCAGCATTTCTGATTAAATAGGAAATAATGGACGGCTCAGATTGATCGGATGAAATCCAACGGCTGATCTTGCTCTGATTTGAGCCAAACTTTGATGATGATGATCTGGGGTCAGGATCTGCCTTGTGATAGCTCGGATCCTCCAGATGTGCAACGGATGGTCCACATCAACTCTATCTGTGAATGGACGCTCTAGAGCCCTCCTTGCTTGATCCAACGGTTGATTGAGCTCTGATTGGAATGAAACTTTCAGATCTTGATCATAGAGCTTGATCAACCCTAACCCTAGCTCGGATTGCTTCAGATCGTCCCGAATGGCTCAGATCTAGCCGCTCTTGAATCGGACGGCCCGGATTAATTGTAAACTTGATAATTCGATCCGGTTCACATCCGACTCAAGTTTGACCCAGTATGCCCTAGGTCCAGGATCATTTCATGCCTACAAAAATATATCAGAAAATTAGTGGCCAAATAATCCAAAAATTATGTAAATTTGCAATTAAGTCCAAAATAAGAGGAAATCCTAAAACCTAGGGTAAAATCACAATTAAGCAATAAAAATATAAGTCAAACATGAATTTTAGCAATTAAAATAATCAATAAAAATGGTGCTTATCAGGCTCCTCCCGTAGGGCCGAAATCCCTAGACTCAATCCGGAAAAATCCCAAAAAAATTTTGTTCCGAATTTTCGAATCGCTGTATTTTACAACTTCTGTTTTATTTGATTTCTTGTAAGTTCTTTTAAATATGGCTTTAATTCTAATAAATTCATCTTAATCTTCATCTTCAGAGTTATAAATTGTATCATTATCTTCACACTAGGTAGAATAATTTTCAAAATTATTAATTAAAGTTATAGCACTATATTCAAAATAGGTAGAATTATTATTTAAGGTTGACTATTATCATCAATATTATCAACAGAAATATTAGAATTATCAGCAATAATATTAATCAACACTTCATCGCTATCTTTAGAATCATTAGAAAGATTATTAATTGAAGTATTAGAATTAATTTCAAAGATTGTACCATTAATATTAGAGATTAAGGAATTAATTCTTAATAATTTAATATTGTCAATGTTGGATTCATTACTAGATAATTTGTCATGCAACATATTTAATTTATTGTGTAAATAATTTAACTTAATAGTAAAATCAACTTGATTATCTAAATTATCAGAAAAAATATATAACTTTGCAGGAATTTGAAAATGACCTTTGTAGAAATTAACTTTTCGTACCTTTATTACCTTTGTCGCATTTTTTGGCATTGTGGATTGGACCATTTTTCAGTTTGGACACTGGTTCTTGTAATGTCCTGCCTTTGGCATTTGAAACACCGGATGTGACTTTTGTCCCTTCGGACACCTAGCGCTGGTACCTCCGTTGCCGCCGGTGGTGACGTTCCAATCATATGAGTAGTACACTGGTTTTTATAGTGTCCTCTCTCCCTGCACTTAAATCATATTATGTGATTTAAAAATTAACATAATTAAAATTTTACCTTTATTCACCCATGCTCCCCCTCAATTCCTGGCCTTCTTTGCTCCTATGGCGGATAGTCCGATCAAAGCCACCTGCTCTGATACCAATTGTTGGATCAGTGTCGTCAATAGAGGGGGGGCTGAATATTGACTCAAACTTATTTGGAGAAGATCATCGTCCGATCATCTTTCTATCAAGGTATTAGTATATAGCGGAATAATAAATAAAGAAAATAAAAACAACAGTAGACACGCAAGATTTATTTACTTGGTTCCCAACCCCCCAGGGTCAGTATGTCCAAGGGTTATGTACTCGACGTGAGTCCACTATTGGTCTCCTTTCCAGAATTTTAGGAGGTGGAGAATACCCGTCATACAGTATGAATTACAAGCACAAAAATAATAAGTTAAATACAGCTTGTAAATAAAAGCAAACCAAATAAAAATCTCGGTCAACTCTGGAAATCCGAAGTGTTGCGCACTTCTTCCTGGAGCCTCCTTGGTCGCAGAGCTTTGTCGTAGCGCTTTTGCTTCACATAGAATCACTGAGCAGATGGAAAACTTGATGTCTTGAAGTGAGGGGTCGAACCCCTATTTATACTATGCTCTGAGGCGCCTGACAAGCCTCTGGGGCGCCTAAGAATGGGTCAAAACTTCATCTGTAGCAGTTGAATCAGTGCAGGGATAAGAGTTCCTTCCCAGGTGCCTGATAACACTCAGGCACCTGGGAAGCTCTCAGACGCCTGGGTTATCAGGCGCCTGAAACTATTTAGGCGCCTGGGAACCCTTTCCCAGCTTCCTTGTTTGTTTTATATTTTGCTCTCCTATCTTGCATCCATCTCGAGGTACCTGCAAGACAACAAAAACACACAACAAAACAAATAATCATATGCCTTAATTGATTGGTTCTGACTTTGAATTTCTCCCAAAATCCTAGGTCAAACCGACACCTACTTTTCCCTTTCTCGAGGAACGTGTCCTCACCTACTCCACCCTGGAGAAGTTACCCTTTGCCAACCGGGACCTCCCGTTGGAATTTTGCTGAGCCTCTGAGAACCCAAATCTCGAGACGTCCGACCTTGACCCTTCTCGGCTATGACTTTTGCCCGATCCTCGACCAGGACTTCGTGCTCGACCTCCGAGACTCCCGGATCTCGAGACTTCCATCCTTGATCCGTCTCTACTTCTGTCCATAGTCCTTGCTCGTCTAAGACTCCGTTGCCCGATCCCCGACCAGGACTTCGTGCCCAGTCCGCCGGACCAAGACTTCATGCCTAGCTTCACTCTCCAGGACTTCGTCCACCTAGCTTCACTCACCAAGATTTCTTCCACTTAGTTTCACTTACTAGGATTTCTTTGCCAGTCATCTTAATCCTGACTAGACTTCTCACTTCCAACTTTCAAGTAAGTATACCAAACCTCAAGTCCAATTTGGATTAATCGCTTGGTCAAACTGACCAACCCTGGGTTCTTATAACTTTGCCAAACATCATATCCTATTTGGCTAACCCTTTGTCATCCTGATCAAACCTGGGTTTACCCTACCAAACATCAAGTCCTGTTTGGCTTAACCCTTGATCACTTTGACTAAACCCTTAGTATATTGTCACTTATAGCTTTGCCAAACATTAGGTCTTATTCGGCTAACCCTTTATCAACCTGATCAAACCTGGGTTTATCCTACCAAACATTAGGTCCTGTTTGGCTTAACCCTTGATCACTTTGACTAACCTTAGTATATTGTGTTGGTGCTGGAAGCACCAAGATCGAACCTGTGTTTTGATAGTGGCAAAGAGTTCATAAGTTAAGGTTATCTCGTGATCCAATGAAGTTCTTTAAGTGCGCAGGAAAAGGCCTAGGTAAACTAGGCCCGAACTCCTGATTCGAGGAATTGGACAATAAGTCCTGGCCAAGGGTTGGGCACCAAAGACCAGACCGGGGGTTGGGCAATAAGTCCTGGTCGCGGACTGGGCACGAAGACCTGATCCGGGTTGAGATGCTTAGGTCTATGTCTTGTCTCAAGATGCTTTAAGTCAATGCATCTAGAGTAGTTGGGCCAATAAATACAATTGAACATCAATCAAGTTAAGTGTTCAAGCTTAGAAAATCTAACTTGATTGGATCACATAACTTGACTAACCCTAGTGAAAATTGTTGTTGTATAACAAGTTCAGTTTAATTGGTTTGATTTTTATTGCTTGGGCTCACTAGAGTTGGTTCAATACATATTTAAAATTGTTTTAAATAGCTCTGATTCAAAATTAATTTGCAATTGGTTTTCTATCAATTTTTTTTATATATGGTAAAGGGGGAGAGAGAAAGGAAAAGAGTAAAAAATTTTATTTTTTTCAAAAAGTAATGTTAAATTTTCAAGTGCATTAACTTAAATTTTCAAGTGCATTAAATTATCAAGTTAAATTTAAGTGCACTAAAGTTTCAAGTACAATTTTTTTCTTTAGTGCACAAAACATTTCTGAGCAAAAGTTTTCAAAGCAAATGTTTTTTTCTTTAGTGCACAAATTTTTTCTAAGCAAATTTTTCTAAGTGTGCACAAATTTTTCTAAGTTAAATTTTCTAAGTGTGCAAAATTTTTCTAAGTAAATTTTTCTAAGTGTACAAAATTTTTCTAAGCAAATTTTTCTAAGTGTACAAAATTTTTTTAAGCAAAATATTTTTCTAAGAAAAATTTTTCTAAGTGTATAAAATTTTTTTTCGAAGCAAAATTTTTCTAAGTGCACAAAACTATTCTAAGCAAAATTTTCTAAGTGCACAAAATTTTTCTAAGTGAAATTTTTTTTCTAAATGCACAAATTTGTTTAAGTAAAATTTTCTAAGTGCAATATTTTACTAAGTGACTTTTAAGAGTAAAATTTTTCTAAATTTTTTCTAAGTGCAAATTTTTCTAAGTATAAAATTTTTTTCTAAGTGCAAATGTTTTTGCAAAAAGATTTTTTCAAGTGCACAATAATTTTTTAAGTGGAAAATCTTTATAAGTGTTCAAATGCTTTGTTTTATTTTGCAAAACACTTGGTCAAAATTTAAACACTTAGTCTTTTTGAAAAACTGCATATTATTGAAAGCTTCAGGGGGAGAATTTCTATTTCAGGGGGAGCTTAGTAAATGGTTTTTCAAAAAGTGATTTTCTTAGGATAAACTTGTTCTCTTTGTTAGGATCGATGTGCGTTACGCTAGAGGGGGGGTTGAATAGCGTTTCTTCGATTCTTTTCACCTACATTGTTAGTTGCGCGGCAGAAATACAAACAAAAAAAACTAACAATACGAACAATGCTAACAAACCAGGTTTTACTTGGTATCCATCCCGGACGGATGACTAATCCAAGAATCCGTCGGTGGATCACTCCCCGGATAACCTCCGGCTAACTCTTGTCGCTCCTTGTGGGTGGAGAAATCTCGCCACAGGGCCTTGACACGACCTGAGTACAAAGACTACTATCTTGCCTTTAACCAAGACAAGATTCATCAAGAATCTCCGCCACCATGAAGTCCTCTTTAAATAGGACTTGGGCTGAAATCCTCGCCACCAGTCGACTACCCAAATACCAGTCGACTGGTCTAGCCTTAATTGCTAGCCAACGACTAACTCAACGGCTATATTTCGAGGATACTAGTCGACTGTCATTTTACCAGTCGACTGGTCCAGCCCCGAAATCATTTTGTGAGTTTTATCAGTCGACTGCTCCAATGGCAGTCGACTGCCCCACTCACATACCTAGGGTTTCCCTTCCTGAGTACACTTCTTTCAGCACTCAGACCCTAGGACTTTCCCGAGTACAATCTCACAGCCTTTGTGCCCTCTTCATCTTCGGGTTCCGTCCCTAGGATGCACGCAAGCCTCCAGGTTGCCTCCATGCCATCCTTCATGCATGCCTCGAAGTCCGCGCCCCTCAGCTCATCGTTCCTGCTCTCCAAGGTCCCTCGGGTGCACACAAACCTCCAGCATGTCTCCATGCCACCCTTCACCGTACCGAGGTCGTCCAGTCAAGTCCATATGTATAACTTGTACATCCTGCACACTCAACATACACATATGAGAACACAAGGGAAAACCTAACTTAAACCCTTTGCCCAAACATCAAAACACTTGGTTACTCCGGACCACAGATTTCCTCAACACTCTTTATATACATCTACTTTATATGGTTTAAACTTAACTTTTTGAACCTGGTTGCCATAAATCAAAAAGGGGGAGATTGTTGGTGTCGGAAGCACCAAGATCGAATTTGTGTTTTGATAATGGCAAAGGGTTCATAAGTTAAGGTTAACTTGTGATCTAATGAAGTTCTTTAAGTGCGCAGGAAAAGTCCTAGGTAAACTAGGCACGAAGTTCTGATTCGAGGAATTGGGCAATAAGTCCTGGCCGAGGGTTGGGCACCAAAGACCTGACCGGGGGTTGGGTAATAAGTCTTGGTCACGGACTGGGCACGAAGACCTGATCCGGAGGATTGGGCAAATGTCCAACCAGAGGAGCCGGTTGGCAAAAAGGTAAACTCTCCTGAGAGGAGTAGGCGAGGACGCGTTCACCATAGGAGGGAACACTAGGCGTTGGTTTGACATAGGGTTTCATATTGGAAGCCCAATGTCAGAACCAAGACAGCTCAGGCTGTTAACTGGACATAACTTATATATTATTTATGTTTTAGAACTAACCCCGGTTGCAGGAACAATGGTTGAAGTGTTCTGCTTCCCAGGCGCCTGAAAGGAGTCAGGCGCCTGTATGGTGACAGGCGCCCCAAATGAAGGGTGTTCAAGCAATCTCGAAGCAATCCTCCACATCATTAAATGAGGCGCCTGTGTTTATATAGGCACCCTAGTCAACTCAGGCACCCCAGTTGAAGTGATAAGCGCTGGCCAAGTCTGCGGATGAGGATTCGCGCAGATAGGGCCACGTGTCAAGCACCCCATTCAACACAGGCGCCCAAGAATGCTGTATAAATAGGGGTTCACCCCCTTTCTTCCAGACACAACTACTTCCAATGAATTCATTCAAGCGCTCTGCTCCAAACGCTCTGTGCTCAAGTCTCAAGCGCCAACGACGACCCGCGGCTCTGATCTTCGAATCTTCTCCGATCGTCGGTATTATTTTTAAATAATTGATGTATTTAAATTCTGTATTCGAACTTTAACTTTGTAATACTTTTGCGAAATATAGAATTGTCCAACGTAAACCGTCAAGTACTGTGGATCATGGAGTAGGAGCCGATCTAGACTCCGAACCAAGTAAAAGAAAACCGAGTTAGCATGGTCTTACAATTTTTTGCTGCGTATTACTCTTATTTTTTCAAAAAAGTTTTTATCGATATTCACCCCCCCCCTCTATGGATTATAAACAATCCCACATGTGGTATCAGAGCGGGTGGCTCAAATCTGGTGCAACCACCGATTGAGCGATTTTTAGGATTTTTTTTATTTTTTGATTTTAAAATTTTTTTTATTATTTGTAATTTTACTTGTTCATCGAGGTTGGTGCAACACCACTCGATTTGTTTGATTTTTTTTTTCTGTCGCACTACTAATCCAAGACTTAGTCTTGAAACAAGTTTTTTTGGAAATTTTACAGATCAAAATCTATGACCAATCAAGTGTGGAACAGTGCCCATCCACCGCTTTTCTCCGACGAGAATTTCAGATTTTGGAGAAATCAAATGGAATCTCATCTGAAAGCCCATATGGACATATTGATGATAATCCAGACCGGATTCACTTTTCCCGTAGAAGATGGATTATCAATCGCATGGGACAAACTGGATGAACCAACGCTCAACATGATTGAGACAGATGCAAGGGCGACTACAATCCTACAATGTGGCCTAACCAAAGAACAACTCAAACTAGTCGGACCATTCGGATGTGCTAGAGAAATTTGGGAGAAATTGATCAACCTACATCAAGAAAACTCAGACATCGAGGACTTAGAAGGGGTTCTCTCCAGATCATTGGAAGAATCAGATGAAGAAGAAGATCAGGTAAGCTATTTTGCACTCTCGGCTCAAGCACAAGTAGCTGAGATAGAATCGGTACCCGACTTTGAAATCGACTTCGAACCAGAATCAGAAGACGAGTCTGCCGAGATAGAATTGGTACTCAACTTCGAAGTCGACTTCGAACCAGAATCAGAAGATGAGTCTACTGAGACCGAAGCTTTACCTAATTTTGATTTTTATTTTGAATTAAAATTACATGAGCAAACTAATACTGCAATGGTCGAGAAAAGTATAGCTTGTATTGCAGGAGAAACTCCAACAGAATTAGAGAAGAAGAAGCAACACCCAATATCTGAGTCCGACGACAACGGAGTGAAACTGGTCTGGTTGGCTCGTGACTACTACAATGTGTTGAAGAACCAAACGAGAAAAAGGAAGACGACAAAAATCAAGGGGGAGATTTCCAACGAGGAATCAAAAGGTAACATTGTAAATTTAAAATTTAAAAGTCACATAATATGTTATAAATGCAAGGAGAGAGGACACTACCATAACTAGTGTCTTACTCGCAAGAGTCGATCTTCACCACCTATGACAAAGGAACAAGTTTCAGGAGAACGAAAGGACAAGAGTCACATTCAATGCTTCAAGTGCCAAAAGCTCGGGCATTACACAAGTAAATACATAAAAGGAACCCCCAAGGTTACTAGACAAACAACCGAGAAAGGTAAATTTACCTTATATGAAAATCCAATGTTTACCTCAGATACTAATATCCTGCCCAAATACTCTTGGTCAAATTCAAATAGCTTAATTGAATCATGTAGATTAATTAAGACAAATTTTAGAAAATTAAAATAAGAAAATGAGACTTTGAAAAGTAAGGTTCATATGCTAGAAAATCTAATTGACAATCTTGCTTACTTTGAAAATCTGGAGTTTTACTCCAATTATGACTTTACTTAGATGATTTTCTTGAATAATTTCTTGTTGCTTGTTTATTTCAGTTTTTTTGCACTATTATTATGCATAGACTTAGGAATGGTTAGTTAAGGACAAAAGATTTACCTGAAACGTGAATAACATAATATTAGGTGGAGGTGAGATGATAGTACGTTAGAGAAGCCCTTCTAAAAAGGTCAAGTGGGGTAAGACGTGCTCTACTTGGTTTGTTTAGTCTGGTGGGACTAGCCGAAGCTACCAAACCAAATCCTATGCTAGTTAGACGAAAATTTCTCAAGAAGTAATTTAAAAATGAACTTTCGATAAAAGGCTTTGTCAAGGAAAGGGTTGTTGCTCCAATAAGTCTACGGCCAAAGAAAGCCTTTGTACCTCGCCAAGACCTGGAAGCCAATTATCGAAACTCACTTTTAAATTACTAATTGATAAATTTGAATCTAACATATGTTTTAATCAAATCTTAGATTAAAAATTAATACATCTCACAAAACAGATAAGGAAACCGGTTTTGTCACTTAGAATTGGGTGATGGTGCTGTGGATGCCCAAGGTACTTAGGCTTGGTCTGGGTGCTACGGACGCCAGACCAAGTAACCAAAACCCTAATGTCTC
>JAGFNQ010004143.1:176804-211668 GCA_024364735.1 Boesenbergia rotunda | reverse complement strand
GGATGCCCGAGGTACATAGACTTGGTCTGGGTGCTACGAACGCCCAACCAAGTAACCAAAACCCTAATGTCTCATGGTGCTGCGGATGCCCGAGGTACTTAGGCTTGGTCCTGGCTGCTACGGACGCCCGACCAAAGTAACCAAAACCCTAATGCCTCGTGGTGCTGCAGATGCCCGAGGTACTTAGGCTTGGTCTGGGTGTTACAGATTCTCGACCAAGAAATCAAAACCCTAATACCTCGTGGTGCTGCGGATGCCCGAGGTACTTAGCCTTGGTCTGGGTTCTCCTGGATGCCCATCCAAGAAATCAAAACTCTAATACCTCGTGGTGCTGCAGATGCCCGAGGTACTTAGACTTGGTCTGGGTGCTACAGAAACCCGACCAAGTAACCAAAGCCCTAATGTCTCATGGTGTTGTGGATGCCCGAGGCACATAGGCTTGGTCTGGATGCTATGGATGCCCAACTAAGAAATCAAAACCCTAATACCTCGTGGTGTTGTGGATGCCCGAAGTACTTAGGCTTAGTTTGGGTGCTACGGATGCCCAGCCATGAAATCAAAACCCTAATACCTCGTGGTGCTGCGGATGCCCGAGGTACTTAGGCTTGGTCTGGGTGCTACGGACGCCCGACCAAGTAACCAAAACCCTAATGCCTCGTGGTGCTATGGATCCCCGAGGTATTTAGGCTTGGTCTGGGTGCTACGGATGCCCGACCAAGTAACCAAAGCCTAATGCCTCATGGTGTTGCAGACTCCCGAGGTACTTATGCTTGGTCTGGGTGCTACGGACGCCCGCCCAAATAATCAAAACCCTAATACCTTGTGGTGTTGCGGATGCCCGAGGTACTTAGAATTGGTCTGGGTGCTACGAACGCCCAACCAAGTAACCAAAACCTTAATGTCTCGTGGTGCTGCGGATGCCCAAGGTACTTAAGCTTGGTCTGGGTGCTACGAATGCCCACCAAGTAACCAAACCCTAATGTCTCGTGGTACTGCGGACGCCCAAGGTACTTAGGCTTGGCCTGGGTGCTACAGATGCCCAACCAAGGAATCAAGACCCTAATACCTTGCACCACAGTGGATGCCCGAGATTCTTGGGTGTGGTTGGGGTGCTGTGGAAGTCAGGTTAACATACAACCTACTAGACGTGAAACAACCACTTCCAGATAAAGGGAAACCAACAAATATTTTATTACTACGCAAAGCGCTTTCACATCAGATGCAACAGGTGTTTTCCTTTATTGCTATGCAAAATACATTGAAAATGATGTCTCAGGAGAACACAATGAATAGGAGATGGTATCAGTAAAGCCAATAGAGGATATCGCTCCTCTGCTCGGGTCCTTCTCTATCGCTTCATCATCCCCCGCATGGTCGCTTACCCGGGAACCTTTTTCCAAGGGTGGGCGAGCTGGGAGCCCTCTTCATGATGGTCAAATTTCCGGCTGAGGCTGGGACTCCTCGATTCTCCCTTTTCATGACCATTGGTGAACAAAAGAGGAACATGAACAACTCGGGGAACACATGGACGAAACAATTCCATTCAAAGATCCTGATTGCCTCTTGCAGTCAACTCACATCTAAAGATAAAGAAGAACTACAAAATACAAAGGGAAGAGGAGGGGGAGCAGTGGCTGCAACTCCCCTCCGGACGACAAAATACTCCTGGCCCGATTGATGTCCGATGGCCAAAACTCAGGGAAACGGGCAATTAGGTGGAGGAGAGCAACCGAGGAGAGGTAGAAGATGAACCACCAGAAGATGAGACACCCAGAGACACCGTCCACCCGATGGTCTATAGGAGATGAACCACCAGGAGATGCTCCCGGGTAAAACAATGGAGGTCATCTCTGCCATGCTCCCCGACGAAGCATGTTAGGTCTTTTCCGGATGACGTTGTGAAACATGTGGTTCCACCCCTACCATGTCTCCCCGAAAATAATAAACATCATCACTGCTATGCTCCCCAGTGATGCCAAAACCCCCTAGTAGAAGGGGAGATGATGGAGGACGCACCGGAAGGCAATACATTTTATAGGGGACTCCGGGAGTGCCTGACTTAGCCCCAACAAACATGACTTCGCACTCCATTGGGCAGTAAACTTTCTCCCTTGACAGGTTCCCCTCAAGACGGCAATCTCCTTTTCCTCCCTGAACCATGAGAATGGGAAGGAGAGATGAAGGGGAGCGAACGTGTTGGCTTCCCACCTTTATAGAGGGGGTTGCCCAACCGCAGTTAATGCAGGTGTGGCGCAAGAGCAGTAATGGATGTCAATCCTGAAGCGTCGCGTCAATTGGTATGCCTCCGCCGCACCTGGGAACTCACAACCCTTTATGGGTTAATTCAATGGATCGCATGGGATCCGGAGACGACGATTCGGAGGCCACAAACACTTTCTAGAGAAAAGAGTCTGCATGGGTCCCACAGGAGAATATCCACAGGCTTGGTACTTGGGCTCGCGGGGTTAGCTTGGGGAGATCCGTACCTTGGATCAAACCAGAAAAACCTCTACAGAAGGCCAATCGCAAAAGCATGCACCGGACAGTAAGTCAAAGTGACATTGTCATTATAATCAAAACGGGTACATCGGGGCCAAGCTCCCGGGTAACAAATGATCCTACAACTTTCTGTCCTCGGGAGGGAGCGCTTCCCAAACTCGGCCGATGCTCATGAAGCCCAATTTGGCATCCGGAGGCAAAAGTTGGGCCTTCTTCAGCTGGGTGATGGCCACGTGAAAGCCATGCTTCAGGCGCCTCATTACCTGGCCGACAATGATGTCACCAAATTCATCCGACACTAAAAACATAGCCTTGAAGTCTACCTCGGCCTCTTTCATGCGGGAAGCCTCAGTATCCAGAAATTGCGCACCTCGGCCTCTGCAGCTTCCTTGGAGCACTTTAGCTGCTCCATCGTGGAAGCTATTTTATCTTGGTCCGCCAAAGCCTCCTTGAGCCTCTCCGAAGTAGCCCATACTTTCGACCGGGCTTGGGCCAAATCCTCCTCGAAATCAGATAGGCAATCAGCCGTCATCAAGAGGTCAGACTCCTTCTGGGCGAGCTGGAGTGCCTAGTCTTTGACACGTTCGTTTGACCTCCCGGCCGTGGCCTCCAAGAGGCGAATATCGCCTAGCAACTTCTACTCCTTTGCTTGAAGTTGGTCCCACTCCTGGATCACCCAGAGCAGGTCGTTGGTGACAGCCACAGCCTTCTCGTCCACCAAACGTGTTGGTTCTGGAAGCACCAAGATCGAACCTGGGTTTTGATAATGGCAAAGGGTTCATAAGTTAAGGATATATTATGATCTAATGAATCTGTTAAGGTGTGCAGGAAAATTCCTAGGTAAGCTAGGCACGAAGTCCTGGTTCATAGAATTAGGCAATAAGTCCTGGCCGAGAGCTGGGCACCAAAGACCTTACCGAGGGTTGGGCAATAAGTCCTGGTCGTGGACTAGGCTAGAAGTCCTGATTCGAGGAATTGGGCAATAAGTCCTAGTCGTAGGCTGGGTACCGAAGACCTGACTGAGGGTTGGGGAATAAGTCCTGGTCGTGGACTGGGCACGAAGTCCTGATCCGGATGATCGGGCTAAAGTCCAACTGGAGGAGCCGATTTGCAAAAGGTAAATTCTCCTGAGAGGAGTAGGCGATGATGCGTTTCCCGAAGAGGGAACATTAGGCGTCAGTTCGACCTAGGGCTTCATTTGGGAAGCCCAAAGTCAGAACCAAGACAGCGCAGGCTGTAATTTATACTTGATTTATCTATTATTTGGGTTTTGCATCTAACCCTGGTTGCAGGAACAAAGGATGGAGTTCTCTGCATCCCAGGCGCCTGAGCATACAGGCGCCTGTATGGACACAGGTGCCCCAGAAGGGTGTTTTCCAACAGTCTGCGAAGCTGAGCCTCCATGTCAGCAAGGGAGGCGCCCATGAGCATATAGGTGCCCCAGTCGTCCCAGGTGCCCTTGTTAAAGGGATAAACATTCGGCAAGTATGCGGATGAGGGTGCGTGCAGATAGGCACACGTATCAGGCGCCCTAATCATCACAGGCGCCCCGGACGGCTATATATAAAGGGGTTCACCCCCTTGCTTCCAGACAACACTTCTTTCAACACAAATACTCAAGCGCTCAGTTCTAACTTCTCCATGCTCAAGTTCCAAGCGCCAATGACGACCCGCTACTCCGATCATCGAGTCCTTTTCCAGTCGTCGGTATTTTTTTAATTTAATTGCTTAAATTCAATTCTGTATCATGCTTTAATTTTGTAACCTTTTTCCGAAATATAGAATTGCCCAACGTAAACGGTCGAGGACTGTGAGCCTTGTAGTAGGAGCCGATCTAGACTCCGAACCAAGTAAAAGAAAGTGTGGTAGCATTGTTTTAAATTTTCACTGCATAAAATTCTTTTTATATCCGAAAAATTTTGTCAATATTCACCCCCCCTCTATCGATTCTAAACGATCCCACAAATGGTATCAGAGCGGGTGGCTCAAATCTGGTGCAAACACCGATTGAGCAATTTTCAAATTTTTTTAAATATTTTTTTTTTGTTCGTAACTTTTTCGTTCATCGAAGTTGGTGCATCACCACTCGATTTTTTTTATTATTATTTTTTCTACCGCACTATTAATCCAAGACTTAGTCTTGGAACAAAGTTTTTTGTGTAAATTTTTCAGATTAAGTTCGATGGCCATGCAAGAAGGCTACAACACTGTTAGACCACCACTCTTTTCAGGTGAAGCCTTCTCTTATTGGAACAGTAGGATGGAGGTCCACCTGAAAACTCAGGTGGACATGTGGATAATCATCCAGTCCGGACTGGAGATCCCCAAGAATACACAAGGCGAGGTGCAAGGCTACACAGATTGGGACGGACCACTCAAGAAGAAAATTGAAGCAGGCGCAAAGGCCACACAAACACTGCAATGTGGCTTAACCAAGGAAGAGCTCAACCGCGTTGGACCCTTCAGTAGCGCAAAGGAGCTTTGAAACAAATTAATCAAACTGCACAAGGGTACGTCAGATACGCGGATCAGCAAAAGAGATCTACTACTCAACAAGCTCTACACTATCAAGATGCACGATGGTGAAACTGCAGCACAGCTCGACACAAGGAACCAGGAGCTAATGAATGGGCTACATACAATAGGTCATAAGGTGGAAAACCGTGACCTAATAAGGTACACTCTGAACTTGTTCCCAAGGAACTCACTGTGGGCATCTATGGTAGATGCTTACAAGGTTTCTAGGAACCTCTCTGAAATTAAGCTTGATGAATTATTTTCGGAGTTAGAATTACATGAGCAAACTAATACTGCACTGGTCGAGAAAAGTATAGCTTTTGTTGCAAGTAAAACTCCAGGAAAATCACAAAAGAAGAAGTAACAACCAATACTTGAGTCCGACTCAGATTCGGAGTCTGAGGACGATGAAGTAGATCATCCAAAACTAGTCCAGTTGGCTCGTAACTGCTACAAGGCGCTGAAGAATCAAACGAGCAAAAAGAAGACGACTCAGAAGAAGGATAATCCAGCTGAACCCTCAACGAGCCAGAAGACTAAAAGCAATGTAACTTGTTACGAGTGCAACAAGAAGGGTCACTTCAGATCGGAGTGTCCTAACCTGAAAGAAAACAAGAAAGTTCGAAAGAAGAAGGCACTTCAAGCCACATGGGATGAATCGTCCTCGGAGGAAGAAGAAGAGGCTCCACACTCAACCTCCTCACGCTGACCGCCTCGGAAGACATCGACTCAGGAATAGAATTAGGACCTGATGAAGATGTCGGCACCGGAAAGCTCTTGATCTCGGAGGACGAACAGATTACGGTAAGAGGCTATCCTGAATCAGTGCTTTACGATCTTATTTCGTATTTTTCACGCAAGTTGGCGAAAGCCAATGTCCAGGTTGAAACCCTTCGACAGGAAGTCAAACTCCTGAATGAGGAAGTCAACTTGAGTTCCTTGACCGAGTCAATTCAAGAAGAAACCTCGACTCAAGTTCAAAAGCTTGAGGAAGAGAATTCCTCCTTGAAAACTCAAGTCAAGGAACTCAGAGTCGCATTAGAACGATTCACTTCGGGTTCCAAGAATCTTGACATGATTCTTGGAAAACAGAAGTCAGTTCTAAATCAATCCGGACTAGGCTATCAAACCAACTCACGACAACGATCTTATTATTCTTTATTGAACCAAACTAGAACCCGAGTCCAAGCATGGGTCCCTAAGTTAAGTTTGAACAAACAAGTTGGACCAAACCAATATTAGATCCCTAAGGACAAGATTCACATCTTGCCTAACCCATATCGAGGCTTTAGTCCAGAGGGAGCCAATATAAAAACTATTTTTATACTTAGATTATTTTTATCTGCTTGATGCTTGTTTTTTTTACAATATTATTCTGCTTAGACTTAGGAATGGTTAGTTAAGGACAAGACCTCTCTAAGGAGGTGAGATGATAGTACATTAGGAAAACCTATCTAAGGAGTCAAGTAGGGTAAGGCGTACCCTATTTGGTCTGTTTAGTCCGGTGGAACTTGTCGAAGCTACCTCTCCAAATCCTAAGCTAGTTAGACTAGAGTTTCTCAAAAAGTAATTTGAAAATGATCTTTCTTTAAAAAGCTTTGTCTATGAAAGGGTTGTTGATCCAATAAGGCTACGGCTAAAGAAGGCCTCTATGCCTCGCCAAGACTTGGAAGTCGATTTATCAAAACTCACTTTTAAATTATTATTTGATAAACTCAAATCTAACACAAGTTTTAATTAAATCTTAGTTTTAACATTAAAACAAAGATAAAAATAATACATCTCACAAAACAGATAAGGAAATCTGCTTTGTCACATAGAATTGGGTGAGATGGTTAGGACCCAATAATTTAGTCCAACATAAACCAATCAAATAAATTCTACACTTATCATTTTCAAATTTAATTTTACACTTATCATTTTCAAAATTAATACTGTTGATGCAGTCTAGCCCGGTTGTTGTTTTAGTGTTGACAACGATTTAAGTTTGGTTGAATGAATTCGGGTAAAGTCCAGGTGGATCAGGAGATCGCACGTTGGCATTGGAAAAGATCTAGTGGGACTAGGCACACCTAGCTTGAGAAGCTAGGTTGGATGAAAGCCTGGCTTGGAGGGTCAGGTCCTAGCTTAGGAAGCTAGGTTGGATGGAACCCTAGCTTGGAGGGTCAGGTGGATGAAACCCTGGCTTGGAGGGTCAGGTCCTAGCTTGGGAAGCTAGGTTGGATGAAACCCTGGCTTGGAGGGTCAGGTCATAGCTTGGGAAGCTAGGTTGGATGAAACCCTGGCTTGGAGTGTCAGTGTTGATGTAGTCTGACCCTGATTGTTGTTTTGGCGTTTGACACAGATTTAAGTTTGATTCAAGTTTGGTTGAATTCAGATTAAGTCTAGGTGGATCGGGAGATCGCACGCTGGCATGTGAAAAGTCCTAGCTTGGAGGGCTAGGTGTGAAAGTGTCATAACTTGGAGGGTTAGTTGGGAAAAAGTCCTAGCTTGGAGGGCTAGGTGTGAAAAGTCCTAACTTGGAGGGTTAGGTGGGAAAAAGTCCTGGTGAGTGAAGCCAGGTTGACAGAAATCCCGGTGAGTGAAGCCGGGTCCCGGTGAGTGAAGCCGGGTCCTGGTGAGTGAAGCCGGGTCCTGGTGAGTGAAGCCAGGTTGATTGGAAATCCCGGTGAGTGAAGCCGGGTCCTGGTGAGTGAAGCCAAGTTGATTGGAAATCCCGGTGAGTGAAGCCGAGTCCTGGTGAGTGAAGCCAGGTTGATTGAAATCCTGGTGAGTGAAGTTGGGTCCTGGTGAGTGAAGCCAAGTGATTGAAATCCTGGTGAGTGAAGCCAGGTCCTAACTTGGGAAGCTAGGTTGGATGAAATTCTGGTGAGTGAAGCCAGGTCAAAGCTTGGAGGGCTAGGTTGGATGAAATCCTGGTGAGTGAAGCCAGGTCCTAGCTTGGAGGGCTAGGTTGGATGAAACCCTGGCTTGGAGGGCCGGGTCCTAGCTTGGAGGGCTAGGTTGAAGTCCTGGTGAGTGAAACTGGGCACGGAGTCTTGGTCCGGGGGACTAAGAACGAGTCAGAGAAGGTCTGGAAGCTTGTTCTCGTGACTTAGAGGAGATTTGACCTTGCCTGGATCAGTTTGGTGACTGATTAGGGAAGTTGGCATGGAGTTCCATCGTGGATCGATCTGGTGACCGATCCAGCTATGTCTGATCGGTCTGGTGACCGATCAGGGAGCATACAGTGAGTTTGGGAACCTTACTGATCGACTCCTGATCGGTCCGGTGACCGATCAGGGATACTATTTAGATCATTCTGGTGAACGATCAAATGTCGCGAGCTCCTCACTACGATCGATCAAGCTGGAGCCTGATCGGTCAGGAGGGGCTCTGATCGGTCTGCAGACCAATCAGGCCACACCCTGATCGGTCTGGGGACCGATCAGGGGGAGTTGGCTGCAAGAGCTGGGAATCCCATCAACCATGTGGATCGGTCCGGTGACCGATCCTGATCTGCCATGATTTCCCAGTTTCCTACTGTGGACCGATCAGGCTGGAGCCTGATCGGTCAGGGGTGACTCTGATTGGTCTGGTGACCGATCAGGATTCACTCTGATCACTGTTAGACGCTCTGATCGCGTCTGTTTTCTCTGTGCTTTTTCTGATACACTGCCGATTCTTTGTGATATGCTTTGCTAAGCCTCTGTTGAAGTGTGCAGGTTATAGCAGGTAATTCAAACACTCAAGGAGGGTCAATGGGAGGCTTTCCGTTGAGTAGGTTTGGCTGTTTCTCCTTCTCAGGTTTCAACGGCAACTGGCACAGCTGGCGACTGACGGAGGCTCAGCTGGAGAAGAGGACTTCAATGGACTGAGTGCTCAGGGAGGTCAGTGGGTTCAGGCTGGCTCAGTGGATGCTGATGAAGCTTGCGA
This sequence comes from Boesenbergia rotunda, assembly GCA_024364735.1. NCBI lineage: Eukaryota > Viridiplantae > Streptophyta > Magnoliopsida > Zingiberales > Zingiberaceae > Boesenbergia > Boesenbergia rotunda. Next base: position 202,737 of record JAGFNQ010004143.1, on the reverse strand, counting down.
TGGTGAGCAGAGCTTAAGTTGAAGCTGATGCAGAGGAGCAGTAACAAGAGGAAAAACAGGAAAACATGCAAGTGTGGCTGTGGGTTTCGCTGTTGATTGTTGAGCTCCTTGTGTAGCTTCTCTCTTGAGCTTTCTTGCTGCTGTCGTGTCAGAGGTTCCTCCTTAGTCTCGTGAGCTTATCGTGTATCCTATTGAGATGCTTGTGGAGAGGTTTCTCCACCGAGAAGGAGGCGCTATTTTATCCAGGTCACCGGGGCTTGATCTGCCGACGATCAAGGGATCGCCCACCTTACGGGCACGCCAAGGAGTAGGGGCAAGTTATCCCCGAACCTTGTAAATCATTTGTCTTAGCATCGGTTTGTTTTCTTTCCTTGTCTGTTTTCTTTCTGTGTTTTGTATTTCCACTGCTAATCTGATCACAGGAAGAAGAAGAAGTTCAAAGAGGTTGTTTCGAGTGTCTGGCTATATTCACCCCCCCCCCTCTCTAGCCATCCAAGTTCCAACAAGTGGTATCAGAGCCTGGGGCTCTGCACAAATGGATTAACAACCGAGAGTCAAAAAGAAGGCCATGGGAAGAGAAGGGTTTAGCACCAGCCGACCTCCACTCTTCGACGGCGCTGATTTTCCATATTGGAGGTCGAAGATGGAGTTTTACCTCAAAACCAACCTCAGCATGTGGTTTGCTATCAAGGAAGGTTTTTCCACTTCTAAAGATGCCGAGGGAAAAGAGATGGACCTCTCAATTTGCTCAACAGATCAAATCCGGAAAGGTGAAGCCGATGCGAAAGCGGTCGTAACTTTGCAATGCGGGTTGACCAAGGACCAACTAATCAAGGTTGGTCCCTTCACAAGTGCTAAAGACCTATGGAGCAAGATCACTGAGCTCCATGAAGGCACTCAAGACACCCGGACTGCCAAGAAGGACCTCCTTCTCAGCCAACTCCAAAATCTGTCCATGGAAGAGGATGAAACTGTAAGTATACTCCATGGACGATTCAAAGAAATCCTCAACGGTCTCCACTCCATTAATGAGAAGGTAGAGAACCGAGATCTTATAAGGTATGTCCTCAAAGCTTTTCCTAGGAACGCCTTGTGGTCATCCATGGTGGATGCTTACAAGGTGTCCAAGGATTTATCTTTTGTTAAGTTAGAAGATCTATTTTGTGAAATGGAACTACATGAGATCTCTAACAAAAGTTCAAAAGAGAAAGGTATTGCTTTAGTGGTAGGTGACAACAAGAAAAAGAAGGCCTTGAGTGTTGAGGCAATTGACCCTTAAATGGTTGGAAGATCATGGTTTTGATGTGTGTGATTGAATATGTTTAAGGTTAGAGTGTTATGTTGTATTTGATGTGTGTGATTGAGTTTGCAGGACTTGGAGGATCACACATGTTGGACATATCCGAGGGACGAGAGCTGAGGGAGGAGTGCTCCAAGGGCAAGCCGGGAAGTGGACTTCAAGGGCACACGTGAAGGGTGGCATGGAGGCAAGCCAAGGGAAGACTTGCATGCGCATCCGAGGGACAATAGCCAGAGGAAGAGGACTTCAAGAGGCAAGCCAAGGGAGTAGACCTGAAGGCATACGTGAAGGAGAAGGTACGGAGTGGCTGGAGCTGATCTATGAGGCAGGGCAGTCGATTGCCAAAACTCACAGAAAGTTTCGGCCTCGGACCAATCGACTGTCCATGGGGCAGTCGACTGGTATACCCCGAAAACTAGTCGTTGGCTAGCCGTTGGCTAGCAATTACTGTTGGATTGAGAGAATACGATAGAGGAGGGGTGAATATCGTTAAAAACTTTTCGGATTCGAGGTTAAGAGAATACGCAGCGGAATTGAAAACACAGCACAAGAACTCAAGTGATTTTACTTGGTTCGGAGTCGCGGTCGGCTCCTACTCCAAGGCCCACGGTCGTTGACCATTTACTGTGGGCAATTCTATATGTGCGCAAATGTTTACAGAAAAATATTACAGTTGTAGTACAGTAAACTAAAAATTAAACTCTTCGTTACCGACGTCCTGTGTGGATCGTACTTCAGAGCAGAGGGTCGTTGTCGGTGCTTGAATCTCGAGATGGGAGGTTTCCGGAGCAGAGCACTTGGGTCGAAGAGCGTATTGGCGTTGGAAGAATGTGTGTTGAAGCCTTGGGGGTTGAGCCCCTTATATAGTGCACCTGGGGGCGCCCTCCACGTGTCACTCGATCCGCAAACCTCTCGGTCAGCCTTTATCCCTCCAGGATCGGGCTCGAGGTTTGACCGGGGCGCTCGGGAAGTAGGGGGCGCCCGGATTGACTTGGTCTGCTGGCTTCTAGCTGACTTGAACTCTATTTGCTTCGTTGGCTTGGACCCAGGGCGCCCGAGGCATCCGGGACGCCCGGGAGCACGGGGGTGCCCGGGAGCTTGGGGGCACCTGGCCCAGTGAGCTTCCGAAGCGTTTTCTTGCTGAACTCTTGTTTGGCTTTGACCTGGGGCGCCCGGGACCTCCCGGGCGCCCAACCCAGTTGCTGCCCCTCTCCTTTGGAGCGTTTTGAGCTGCAGAAATTCATTCCTTCGGTCCTGCATCCAGGGTTAGTACCAAACATGATAAAGCAAGAACATTAGTGATTCTTACAGCCGTAGCTGTCTTTGTTCTGACTTTGGGTCTCTGAAATGGAGCCCTAGGTCGCACCGACGCCTACTGTTCCCTCGATGGGGAACGCGTCCTCACCTACTCCTCTCAGAAGAATTTACCTGTTGCCAACCAACTCCTCCGGTTGGACTTTTACCCAGCAATCCTTCGCTAGGTGCCTAGCAGTCCTTTGCCAGGTCTTCGTTACCAGGCAGTCCTTCACCTGGTGCCTAGCAATCCTTCGCCAGGTCTTCGGTACCAAGCAGTCCTTCGCCTGGTGCCTAGCAGTCCTTCGCCAGGTCTTCGGTACCAAACAGTCCTTCGCCTGGTGCCTAGCAGTCCTTCGCCAGGTCTTTGTTTCCTGGCAGACCTTCGCTAGGTGCCTAGCAGCCCTTCGCTAGGACTTTGTTTCCTGGCAGTCTTTCGCCAGGTGCCTAGCTGCCCTTCGCTAGGACTTTGTTTCCTGGCAGTCCTTCGCCAGGTGCCTAGCAGCCCTTCGCTAGGACTTTTCTGCACACTTGGTAAATATGTTAGATCACAAATAGTACTTAACTTTGAATCCTTTGCCAATATCAAAACAAGGTTCGATATGGTGCTTCCTGCACTAACAATCTCCCCCTTTTTGATTTATGGTAACATAATTCAAAGTTAAGTCAAAACTTATAACAGTTCAGAAAAGAAGGTAAACATCAATGAAGTATAATATTTATGAACTGAATAAATGTAGATTAAAAGAAACCTTTATTTCTCATACTCCCCCTAAAACCCTGAATTCTTGTGTTAAAACACTTAACTTTGACCTTTCCTCCCCCTTTGACATATATCAAAAACATAATGGGGAACAAGGTTTCTACTAGAGAGTGAGTTTTGCCAAAATAAATTTAGGTAAAGGAGTTCACTACTTTTGCAAGAATAGTTTTCAAACAAACTATGTTACAAACTTTAAAAAAAAATACTTTTGATTGAAGTTTTGAAAATTTTGTTTTGACAAACAAGAAGTATGCAAATTTTAGTAACGAGGTTTTCATGAAGCTCCCCTAAACCCTAAAATGTTGCAACATTGCATAAAGCACCCCTTGATTTGAAATTGTCCCTTTGCAATTTTTCAGTTTGAAAAAGGTTCTAAGGTCAGTTTAACTCTTGAAAAAGGTTCTAAGTATGAAGACGTTCATTACTTTTGAAAGAAATAGTTCTAAGTTCAGTTTTGAAAAAGAAAAGAAAACTTCTGAGTATCACAAAGGAAATTCTTAGTTAAGAGCAACTCGAAGTTTTCAATAATGTTTCTTTGAAAAAGGGAAGAAATTTAAGGAAAAAAATTTTAAGTCTGCTTTCTCCCTTAAAAATATTCCTTTTTGAAAAATATATTTTGGAAAAAGATTTGTGTATCAGAGCTTATGAGTCTTGAAAGTGTAAAAATACTTAGTATAACTCTTGAAAGCATAGCAAAAGTTTAAATTGTATCAACAAAACTCCACTTTGTAAAGTATTGTACAATTTTGAAAAACTATTTTGTATTTTGAAGAATATAAGTACTTTTAAGCATAATATGCATTTTTTGAAAAACATAAATACTTTTGAAAGATAATATTAATTTTATTTTTTTTAAAAAAAATAATACTTGACTTGGTTTCTTTTCCAGTCTGACACAATCCTAGGAAACCTTGTTAACTACAAGGACATTTCCCTAAGTGTCCTGGAAAATTTTCTAAAGTCAAGTAAGTATTATTTTCAAAAGTATTCTAAAAGAATTTTGAAATTATTCCAAAGTAGAGTAAAATTTTGAAAGTGACGGTACATATATAAGCAAAATTATTTAAAAGGATAGTATTTTGAAAGAAAATTTATTTATATTTTCAACGGGATTTTAAAAGTGCAGTGCATAAAAACATATAATTTTAAAAAAATGTTCAATAATTCTTCTAATTTAATCTCCCCCTAAGCTTGACCCAGTCCTAGGAAGCTTGTTGACTACAAGTGATCTTCCTCTGAGTTTTAAGGTTTGATTCAAAGTATAAGAATTATCTAATGATTTTGAAAACTAATTGTCAAAAATAATTTCCTTTGATTTAGACTCCCCCTAAATTTGACACTTCCTAGGAGTCCTTGTAGGTCATGAAGTAGACTTCCTTTGTGTCTTTAAGGTTTATCATCATCAAAAGGGAATCAAGCACAATTCTTAAAATGAATTTTGAGGTATTAATATTTTAAAAAAATGAATATTTGAAAGACATATTTTGAAATGATAGCATAGTTTTAAACAAAACATGAGTGATAGTTTGAGAACATAGAATTTTTAAACTTATTCTTTTAATTTGAACTCCCCCTAAATTTGACATATCCTAGGAGTCCTTGTAGATCATGAAGTGGACCTTCCTCTGTGTCTTTAGGGTTTATTAAAATCAAAAGAATAGTTTTGAATAATAGTATGGTAATATTATTTTAGAAAATTCAATTTGAAATGAAGATAATTTTAAAGCATAAGCCCCATTTTCGAAAAACATTTTGAAATGATAATGATTGTTCAAAGATATTTTGAAAGAAAATTAAAAAGAATAAATCACTCCCCCTGTACCGTTTAACTCAATCTAATGTCTTAGGGGACTTCAGTGTTATCCATGTTTGACTCAGTTGACTATATTTGACCAATCAAATAACTAAATCAAACAAGCCCTAAATTTTATTTAAAAGGAGTCTATTGTGATATTTAACATGAAATTCAATATTTTGAAAAAATGTTAGAGATGAAAAAGTGGGGTATAGTAAACTAAATTAGTTTGAAAAAAAATAGAGATAATTTTGAATAACTTTTGAAAGCACTTTGAGTTTTATTTAAAAGGATAGTGACATATATTCTTAGGTCCTAGATATCTCACCCAGTTCTACATGATCAAACATGTTAACCTTATGGGTTTAGTGAGATAAACATTTTAATTTTAAAAAAATGGTTAATTTTATTAATTTTGAAAACATTTGTTATAACTCCGCCTGTGACGACCTAGTCATGGCCGGTCCCAAGCCCGGATAAAGGAGGAGGGTTGCGTTAGGTTGCCAGCCAGCGTAAAAAAACTATGGCAAATACTCAATGAATGGATCCATTAAAGTATTATGCTAATGCTAGGATGTTCCCCGGAAGGAACGCGTTGCAGGGTCCGACTGTAACGTCTCGGCAAGGACCGCTACATCTCCAGAACCCGGGTGTAGTGCTAAATATGCAAGGGTTCGCGTTGCAGGGTCCGACTGTAACGTCTCGGCAAGGACCGCTACATCTCCATGAGAACTTGGGTGTAGTGTTAAATAGGCAAGAGTTCTCACACCATAGGTGGACTAAGAATAAACATTATAAGAAAAGTAATAGTCTCAGATTTGGAACATGGAATATAGGAACTCTCACTGGTAAAACAATGGAGGTAGTAGATACAATGATTAGGAGAAAAATTAGTATTTTGTGTGTGCAAGAGACAAAATGGGTAGGTGAGAAGGCAAAAATGATAGAGAACTCGGGTTTTAAGTTATGGTATACAGGAAAGAGTAAAACAAGAAATGGAGTGGGTATTTTTGTAGATAGTTCTTTAAAAGATGAAGTTGTTGGTGTAGTTAGAAAGGGGGATAGAATTATAGCTCTCAAGATAGTAGTGGCGAAAGAAGTTGTGAACGTAATTAGCATATATGCACCTCAAGTAGGATTAGATGAAGAAACTAAATCAAGATTTTGGAGCGATTTAGATGAGGTATTACAAAACATTCCGCCAAATGAAATGATTTTAATAGGAGGCGATCTAAATGGACATGTCGGAGCGAAAAATGAAGAATATGAGAGAGTACATGGGGGTTATGGGTTTGGAACAAGAAATGAAGAAGGAAAAACTATATTGGATTTTGCGATAGCATATGACCTTATACTAGCTAATACATTTTTTAAGAAAAAAGAAGAACACTTGATCACATTCAAAAGTGGGAATAATAAATCACAAATTGATTATTTTATGGTTAGGAAGAGAGATAGGAAGATTTGTAAAGATTGTAAGGTTATCCCTGGAGAAAGCTTAACTACCCAACATAGATTAGTAGTGTTAGATATACGCCTTAGTTATAATATCAATAGAGGAAAAATATACACGACTCCTAGAATTAAGTGGTGGAAGTTAAAGGATGGGAAGCAAAACATATTGAAGGAGAAGGTAGGAATACAAGCATTAGATGAAATATATAGCGACTCTAATACGACATGGGATAAGATGGTATCAAAGTTGAAAATAGTAGCTAAGGATGTACTCGGTGAGTCAAAGGGGCATGCACCACCAAGGAAGGAATCTTGGTGGTGGAATGAGAAAGTACAAGAGAAAGTGAAAGAAAAACGAATAGCTTATAAGGAATTATATATTTGTAAGAACGAGGAAAACTTAAAAAAATATACAATAGCCAAGAAAGAGGCTAAGAAAGCAGTGAATGAAGTAAAAAATAAAACTTTTGAACGATTATATCAAAATTTAGATACAAAAGAAGGGGAAAGAGACATTTATAAAATAGCTAAAGCAAGAGAAAGGAAAACAAGAGACCTTAGTCAAATAAGATGTATTAAAGATGAATGCGATAGAGTACTAGTAAATGATAGCGAAATAAAAGAGCGGTGGAAGATTTACTTTCATCAACTTTTTAATGAAAGTTTAGGGGACCAACTTGACTTAGGCAATTTAAGTATTTCAAATGAGTATAGAAATTTTAATTTTCATCGGAGAATTCAAACTTCAGAAGTAGAACAAGCTTTGAAAGGGATGCAAAATGGAAAGGTCGTGGGACCGGATGATATCCCAATAGAGGTATGGAAATGTTTAGGGAAAAAAGGTATTGAATGGCTTACAAAATTATTTAATTTAATATTGAAAACAAAAAAAATGCCTAATCAATGGAGGGTAAGTAGTCTAGTTCCCTTATATAAGAACAAAGGAGACATACAAAATTGTGCAAACTATAGGGGTATTAAATTAATGAGTCATACCATGAAACTTTGGGAAAGAGTAATAGAAAAAAGATTGAGGAAGGAGACCACGGTAACCGAAAATCAATTTGGGTTCATGCCTGGAAGGTCGACAATAGAAGCTATACATCTTCTTAGGCAATTAATTGAAAAATATCGGGAGCAAAAGAAAGATCTACACATGGTATTTATTGATTTAGAAAAAGCTTATGATAGGGTACCAAGAGAAATTATATGGAGAATTCTAGAAAAGAGAGGCGTTAGCGTAACATATATTGACCTAATTAAAGATATGTATGAAGATGTAACGACTAGAGTGAAGACTTCAGGTGGATTGACTGAAGCATTTCCAATAAGGATAGGGTTACATCAAGGATCAGCTTTAAGTCCCTATCTTTTTACACTAATCATGGATGAACTCACTAGGCACATTCAAGATACAGTGCCATGGTGCATGTTGTTTGCAGATGATATTGTTTTGATAGATGAGACACGTGAAGGAGTAAATGCTAAACTAGAATCTTGGCGGGAAACTCTAGAAATGAAAGGTTTTAGGCTTAGTAGAGTAAAGACTGAATATATGGAATTTAAGTTTAGCAATGCTAGACGTAGTGAAACAATTGTTAAGATAGGAGATGATGAGTTGTCTAAAATCGAGAACTTTAAGTATTTAGGATCGTTCTTGCAAAGTGATGGAGGAATTGAGAGAGATGTCTTACATAGAATACAAGCAGGATGGTTGAAATGGAGATTAGCATCGGGTGTCTTATGTGATCGTAAAGTACCTTTAAAACTTAAAGGGAAGTTCTACAAAACGGCAGTTAGACCTGCTATGTTATATGGTGCTGAATGTTGGGCTATGACTCGAGCACATGAGCAAAAGATGAAAGTTGCAGAGATGAGGATGTTAAGGTGGATGTGTGGACATACGAGGATGGATAGAATAAGGAATGAGAGTATTAGAGAGAAAGTCGGAGTTGCATCTATTGAAGAAAAACTTCGGGAGACACGTTTGAGATGGTACGGACATGTACTTAGAAGACCAATAAATGCCCCTGTTAGACGATGTGAAACTATGATAAATACGCACATTAAAAGAGGGAGAGGAAGACCAAAAAAGACTTGGTTGGCAACAATAAAACAAGATAAATTTTATTTAAATCTAGATGATGATATAGTAGGGGATAGAACTCAATGGCGTAAAAGGATCCATATAGCCGACCCCACCTAGTGGGATAAGGCTTTGTTGTTGTTGTTGTTGTTGTTGTTGAAAACATTTGTTATGAATCTAAGATTTACTTAAAATTTGTGTTAGATTCGAATTTGACAAAGAGTAATTTGAATTTAAATTTCAAAAATTGGCTTCCAGGTCTTGGCGAGGCACTAGGCCTTCTTTGGTCGTAGCCTTATTGGATCATGAACCCTTTCCTTGACAAAGCCTATTAATGAAATTTCATTTTCAAAATTACTTTTTGAAAAATTCTGGTCTAACTAGTTTGGGTCTTGGATCAGTAGCTTCGGCTAGTTCCACCAGTCTAAAGAGACCAAGTAATGTATACTTGACCTTATTAGAAGAGATTTCCCTAACGTACTATCATCTCACCTCTTCCCAATACTAGGTGTTCAAGTTTTAAGTAACTCTTTAGTCCTTAAACTAATCAATCCTAATTCTAAGCAAAAATAAATAATTAAACATGTCAAAAATGATCTAAGTTATATCATAATTGAAATAAAACTCTGGTTTTTTAAAATCAGCAAGGTTGTAAATCAAGTTTTCTAACATATTAACCTTAACTAATTTATACGAATTAATCACGTTATTTGAGATAAATATTAGATTTTCAAATATTGAAAACTTACCTTTTGATTCCTTATTAGGAATCTCCCCCTTGATTCTTGCCGTCTCGGATCTAGACTCATCTTCTGATTCTGTGTCTGAGTCAGACTCGGGTACTGGTTGAAGCTCCTTCTTTGGTGGTTCTTTTGGAGTTTTCCCTGCAATAAAATTTACACCTTCCTCGACCATTACAGTATCTGTTTGATTATTTAATTCTAATTTTGAAAAGAATTTGAGATCGATTACCATCTCAGTCAATTCGTCGTCTGATTCTGGTTCGATTTCGACTTTGGATTCGGGTACTCTGACTCGGTTGTCTGTGCTTGGACCGAAAATGCAAAATCTTCTAAGATCTTAATATTGGAGCTCTCTTCGTGTAGATTGATTAGCTTTTCCCACATCTCTTTGGCACAGTTGAAGGATCCGACCCGCTTCAATTCTTCATTAGTTAGGCCACATTGTAGGATTGCAGTCGCCCTTGCATCTGTCTCGATCTTCCTCAGGGTTGGTTCATCCAGTTGGTCCCACCTAATTGATAGTCCATCTTCTGTAGGGAGGGAGAACCCTGTTTGAATGATCATCCATATGTCCATATAGGCCTTCAGATGGAACTCCATTTGACTTCTCCAATAATTGAAGTTCTCGCCGGAGAATAGCGGTGGACGGGCACTGTTCCACTCTTGGTTGGCCATTTAGTTTAACCTCGTACAGAAAAGAAGTAACAAAAATGTACCAAGACTTAGTCTTGGATTAGTAGTGCGGCAGAAGAAAAAATTGCCCAAAATAAATATTGCACAAATTTTGAGATAAAATATTAAAATAATAATTAAAAAAATTATGACAGATTATTGAAAATATTAGCTTTATCAATTTTGATTAAGATGAAAAGGTATGAATTCAATGTTTGGGAAAAATTTGCTCGATTTAAGGTAGCACAAATTTCGGAAAAAAATATTAAAATAATAATAAAAAAAAGGTTTAGGACAAATTTTCAAAAATTGATTGTTTTATCAATTCTGACTTATAGTAAAACAATGAGAATCCAAAATTGAAAAAGGCGAAGTGCATACTCTCAGATATTATTTATTTGAAAAAAAAAGTCGAGTGGTGTTGCACCAATCTCGATTAACAAGAATGAAAAGAAATTAAAAAATATTTTAAAAAATCCGAAAATACTCTCAAATTGGTGGTTGCACCAAATTTGAGCTACCCCGCTCTGATATCACTTGTTGGATCGAGAGAATACGATAGAGGGGGATGAATATCGTTAAAAACTTTTCGGATTCGAGGTTAAGGGAATACGCAGTGGAATTGAAAACACAGCACAAGAACTCAAGCGATTTTACTTGGTTCGGAGTCGTGGTCGGCTCCTACTCCAAGGCCCACGGTCGTTGACCGTTTACTGCGGGCAATTCTATATGTGCGCAAATGTTTACAGAAAAATATTACAGTTGTAGTACAGTAAACTAAAAATTAAACTCTTCGTTACTGACACCCTGTGTGGATCGTACTTCAGAGCAGAGGGTCGTCGTCGGCGCTTGAATCTCGAGATGGGAGGTTTCCGGAGTAGAGCGCTTGAGTCGAAGAGCGTATTGGCGTTGGAAGAATGTGTGTTGAAGCCTTGGGAGTCGAGCCCCTTATATAGTGCACCTGGGGGCTCCCGGGAAGCTGGGGTCGCCCTCCACGTGTCACTCGATCCGCAAACCTCTCGGTCAGCCTTTATCCCTCCAGGATCGGGCTCGAGGTTTGACCGGGGCGCCCGGGAAGCAGGGGGCGCCCGGATTGACTTGGTCTGCTATCTTCTCGCTGACTTGAACTCTATCTGCTTCGTTGGCTTGGACCCAGGGTGCCCGAGGCATCCGGGGCGCCCGGGAGCACGGTGGCGCCCGGGAGCTTGGGGGCACCTGGCCCAGTGTGCTTCCGAAGCGTTTTCTTGCAGAACTCTTGTTTGTCTATGACCTGGGCCGCCCGGGACCTCCCAGGCGCCCAACCCAGCTGCTGCCCCTCTCCTTTGGAGCGTTCTGAGCTGCAGAAACTCGTTCCTTCGGTCCTGCATCCAGGGTTAGTACCAAACATGATAAAGCAAGAACGTTAGTGATTCTTACAGCTGTAGCTGTCTTGGTTCTGACTTTGGGTCTCCGAAATGGAGCCCTAGGTCGAACCGACGCCTACTGTTCCCTCGACGGGGAGCGCGCCCTCACCTACTCCTCTCAAGAGAATTTACCTGTTGCCAACCGGCTCCTCCGGTTGGACTTTTGCCCAGCAGTCCTTCGCCAGGTGCCTAGCAGTCTTTCGTCAGGTCATCGTTACTAGGCAGTCCTTCACCTGGTGCCTAGCAATCCTTCGCCAGGTCTTCGGTACCAAGCAGTCCTTCGCCTGGTGCCTAGCAGTCCTTCGCCAGGTCTTCGGTACCAAGCAGTCCTTCGTCTGGTGCCTAGCTATCCTTCGTCAGGTCTTTGTTTCCTGGCAGTCCTTCACCAGGTGCCTAGCAGCCCTTCACTAGGACTTTGTTTCCTGGCAGTCCTTCGCCAGGTGCCTAGCAGCCCTTCGCTAGGACTTTGTTTCCTGGCAATCCTTCGCCAGGTGCCTAGCAGCCCTTCGCTAGGACTTTTCTACACACTTGGTAAACATGTTAGATCATAAATAGTACTTAACATTGAATTCTTTGCCATTATCGAAACAAGGTTCGATATGGTGCTTCCTGCACCAACAATTAATGCTAGACCAGTCGACTGCCCTTGGGGCAGTCGACTAGTGCGGGGCTAGACAGACTACGAGTTTGTCCTGTTCACCTATAAAAGGAGCACCTTTTTGCACGAGCACGGTACGGTTCTGTACAGTGTCGAAGTGCTGCTCGTCTGATGATTGTTTCATACTTCCTCTCTCATATTTCTTCATCCTGTAAAGAGGAAGATCGACTGTAAAGGTTTCTCCACCTCAAGGAGAGTTTTCGATAGTGAAAGTGGTGCTCGCGGCGTGGATCCTTGGACTAGTCACCCATCTGGGTGGATACCAAGTAAAAATATTGTTGTTAGTATTGTCTTGATTTCCTTTGCATATTATTTCTGCTGCTAACAATTCTGTAGAGATCAAACGACGATAAAGTGCTATTCACCCCCCCCTCCCCTCTAGCACGCCTAGATGATCTTTCAGTTGGTATCAGAGTCGGTGCATTTCGGAAGAACTAACCGTCAACCGAAGCAAATTTTAATGGCGTTTCAAGAGGGATACTCCACCGCACGACCACCCTTCTTCGACGAGAATGACTTCACTTATTGGAAAGGTAGGATGCAATACTACCTTATGAATGATATTGAGAACTGGATTAGTGTCGCAGATGGCTTCGAGGCACCCGTCGATGAAAGAGGATAACCAACACCGATGAGATCCTGGTCAAAGGAGGTAATGAAAAAGGGCGCAATCCAATGCCAAGGCCACCACCACACTGTAGTGCGGGCTCTCGAAGGAGCAACTGAACAAGGTGGGGTCATTCAAGAGTGCCAAGGAACTGTGGGACAAATTGGTGGAATTGAACGAGGGGTCAAACGAGTCCAGAAGAGTCAATAAGGACTTGCTAGTGGCCCAACTTCAATCCCTATCCATGAAGAGCAACGAGACCGTCAGCCAGCTACATGGAAGGGTAAAGGAAGTGATCAATGAGCTCCATGTGATTGGAGAGAAGATCGAGAACCGGGACATCGTCAGGTATGTTCTACAAGCCTTCCCGAGAACCACCTTGTGGGCATCCATGGTTGATGCTTACAAGGTATCAAGGGATTTGTCAATTGTTAAATTAGATAACCTTTTCTATGAATTTGAGCTACACGAGCAAGCTAATGTCTCGGTCAAAGAGAAAGGTATTGCCTTTGTTGTAGAAAAGGAGAAGAAGAAGAGGAAGGAGAAGAAGAAGGTGGTTTACTCATCCTCATCAGATTCAGAGGAATCCAGCACCTCCTTGAATAGCGATCAAGAGGCATTCATGGTAAGAAAATTTCGTAGAGCTTTTAAAAGTTTGTCTAACAAGTCCTATGCTAGGAAAGGGTCCAAAGGTAAGGGTAAGGCCAGAGACATCATATGCTATAACTGCCACCAAGAGGGACACATGAAGAACGAGTGCCCCCAATTGAAGAAAAGAGATGACAAGAAGGAGGAGGAGAAGAAGAGTGACAAGAAGAAGTCAAAGGGAAAGGAAAAGGATGTCACCAACCTAAAGGCGACATGGGATGATCCATCGTCCTTAGAGAAAGAAGAAGAGCAAGTCTCCCACTTCGCTCTTATGGCACAAGACCACTTAGATTCATCAGATGATGAACGAAGCTCAAGTAGTGAAGATGAGAGCTCATCCACTTCATCATCAGAGTTAGAAGCTTCGGTAAGTGAGGTATATCACTTACCCTCATCTACTTTAGTAAAGATCATCTCTAGCACTAACATGGACTTAGCTAAGGCTAGAAGTAAAATTAAGGATCTAAAAGAAGAAATTGCCATGCTTAGAGTAGAATCCACCAAACTTAAAGAATTGCATGTTAGTTCTACCTCTTCACATGCTTTACATCTTGAAACTGAAAATAGAGAACTAAGGAAACAAGTAGATGATCTCACAAAGGCCCTTAGGAAATTCCAAGTAGGATCTAGTAACCTGGACATGATCATCAACAGTCAAAGGGTTGTGTATAACAAGGCCGGTTTGGGTTATAGGCCTAAGACAAAGGAAGTGGCCTTTGTCTCACTTACCGATAGGATTGGTGCATCTAGGAGACTAGGGGCTAAGGGAAATACAAAGAAGGCATGAGTACCTAAGAGATTTCTAAATGATGCTTATGGATCAAAGATATGGGTACCAAAAGAGTATGTTTTCCATGTTGTTTAGGTAAAGGTGAAGGAGGCCTCAACTATGTGGATAGTAGATAGTGGATGCTCAAGACACATGACCGGGGATGTAAGCAAATTCACCACTATTAGCTACTTAAGAGAAGGGACGGTCTCCTTTGGGAATAGTGGAAAGTTGAAAATCATTGGTAGCGGCACAATTGAGGTATCTTCCACTATTTCTATACATAAGGTACTTCTAATCAAAGATATGAAGTTCAATTTATTAAGTGTTAGTCAATTATGTGATGTCGGCTTTAGAATTGAATTTCATGCTAGGAAATGTATAATAAGGCATAATGAATCAAATACTATCATATTAGAAGGGTTTAGAGAGGCAAATTTATATTATCTTGATCTTACATATGCTACTAACAATGTTGCTAAGTGTTTCATGTCTAAAGAAGAAGAAGGATGGTTGTGGCACCGTAGACTTGGACATGTCAACATGAGAAGCATTGCAAGAGTGGCCAAGGAAGAGTTGGTGAAGGGGCTACCAATGATCAAGTATGAGAAGACCAAATTGTGTGATGCATGCCAAGAGGGTAAGCAATCAAAATCATCACACAACGGTAAAACTCTAACCACTACTTCTTTACCTTTAGAGCTTTTGCATATAGTGTTGGATCGAGAGAATCGATAGATGGGGGGGTGAATATCGGAAAACGTTCGGATTTGAAAAGAGAATGCGTAGCTGAAGATTAAAAGCAAACAGACACAGACACCAAGGTTTTTACTTGGTTCGGAGCCTAGGTCGACTCCTACTCCAAGGCCCACGGTCGCTGACCGTTTACTGCGGGCAATACTATTATCGCGCAAAATCAATTACAAAAATGGAATTACAGTTAAAGTGCAGTACTGAAATTAAACTCTTCTTTTTACCGACGTCCGATGTAGATTACTTTTTCGAGAGCAGTAGAACGTCGTCGATGCTTGTATCTTGAGTCGGGAGGTTGCTGGAGCAGAGCGCGGAAGCAGAAGAGTGTAGAAGCATTGAAAGAATTCATTGTTCTGAAGCCTAGGTTCGAGGGTCCTTTTATAGCACCTGGGGGCGCCCGGAACGTCGGGGGCGCCCCCCCCCCCCCCCACGTGTAGGCCGATCTGCCTTTAACTCAGTCCGCTTCTGATCCCTTCAAACTCGGGATCAGATCTTGACCGGGGCGCCCGGGACACTGGGGGCGCCCTGGTTGACCGGGTCAAACTCTTATCCTCTTGGCTTCGCTAGAGCTGCTTCGGTAACTTCACCTAGGGGCGCCCGGAGCGCTGGGGGCGCCCGGGTGCAGCGGGGGCGCCCGGGAGCACGGGGGCGCCCCGAACATGAACTGTTGAAGCCTTCTTTTGCATTATGTGTTTTGTGTTCACCTTGGGGGCTCCCGGGACACTCCGGGCGCCCTGGTCAGCTGTTGCCTCACTCCTTTGAGGCTCTCTGAGCTACAGACACTCGTTCCTTCGGTCATGCATCCAGGGTTAGTCCAAAACACTATAAAGCAGCAAGATGTTAGTTTATACAGCCTTAGCTGTCTTGGTTCTGACTTTGGGTCTCCAAAATGGAACCCTAGGTCGAACCGACGCCTACTGTTCCCTCGACGGGGAACGCGTCCTCACCTACTCCTCTCGGGAGAATGTACCTGATGCCAACCGCTCCTCTGGTTGGACTTTTGCTTAGCGGTCCTTCGCCAGGTCTTGGATACCAAGCTGTCCTTCGCCCGGTGCCTAGCTGTCCTTCGCTAGGGCTTCAGTACCCTGGCATTCCTTCGCCAATGCCTAGCAGTCCTTCTCTAGGGCTTTGTGACCTGGCATTCCTTCGCCAATGCCTAGCAGTCCTTCGCTAGGACTTTTTACCCTGGCATTCCTTCGCCAGTGCCTAGCAGTCCTTCGCTAGGACTTTTTACCCTGCACACTAGAGTAACATGTTTAGATAACAAGTAAGACTTAACTTTTGAGCCTTGTTGCCATTATCAAAACTCAGGTTCGACTTGGGTGCTTTCTGCACCAACAATCTCCCCCTTTTTTATTTATGGCAACCCTGGTTCAAAAAGTTAAGTTTAATCAAAGCATAAAAATTACATTTTTGTTCCCTCCCCCTGAAGGAATCTCCACCTAGATTTTTCAAAAATTCGTGGGGTTTTTGAAAATAGGTTTTAAGTCTGAAGATGGTAAAAATTTTAAGCTTTAAAGCTTATATTTTCCAAAATGATTTTCGTTGTGTATTTTGGAAAGAATTTAACCACTTTGACAAATTTTGAAAGCCTTAAGTAGTGTTTTGAAAACCTTAAGTTTTAAAGTACTTGGTTAAATTTGAACACTTTACTTTTAAGTACTTAGAGTTTGAAAAACTTCAGTTTTAAATACTTAGGAAAATTTTTAAGAACTGTTAGTTTAAAGTGAAAACTTAAAAACTTAAGTACTTAATAAGATTTTGAAACTTTAAGAACTTAGTAAAATTTTGAAAGCTTAAGTACTTAGTAGAATTTTGAAAATTATAAGTACTTAGTAAGATTTTCGAAAAGTACTTAGTGACTTAGTACTTTTAAAGATAGAGTTTGAAAATTTTTTTGAAAAACATAAGTACTTGGAAAAGTTTTGAAAAGCTTAAGTACTTAGTAAAGTTTTGAAAAGCTTAAGTACTTAGAAAAGTTTTGAAAAGCTTAAGTACTTAGAAAAGTTTTGAAAAACATAAGTACTTGGAAAAGTTTTGAAAAGCTTAAGTACATAGTAAAGTTTTGAAAAGCTTAAGTACTTAGAAAAGTTTTGAAAAGCTTAAGTACTTAGAAAAGTTTTGAAAAGCTTAAGAACTTAGAACTTTTTGAATAAAGGATAGAGTTAAGAAAAAATTTTGAGCTAGACATTTTAAACTCTCTCCTTTCCTATCTCTCCCCCTTTGCCATATATCAAAAACGGATAAATATAGCAGAAATTAAATTGCATAAAGGAAATAACTTTCATAAAGGAAAATAATTGCATGATTTTGCTGTACTGAACCAATTCATGATAAGACTTAAATCAAATCAGTTAATTTTCACTTGTAGGGACCTGTCTAACCCAATTAGCTACTTACTAACTGTTATAAATAGTAGTTTTTGCTAGGGTTAGTCAAGTTAAGTGTTTCTGTTCAAGTTAGATTTTCTAAACTTGACACTTAACTTGATTGTTGTGTAAGTTGTATTTAGTGCCCCAATTACTGCAGATGCACTGACTTAAAGCATCTTGAATTAAGGCAAAGACCTAAGCATCTCAACTCATTCTAGGTTATCAATCAAAAGTACCCTAAGGTGTTTGTGAGATGCTGGCTTCTAAATCTATAGGTGCATGCAGTTCTAGGGTTAGGGCCTAGGCTAAGTCCATTTGCGAAAAAAACCCTAGTTTTGAAAGTGGGTAGTTTTGAAATAAACTAAGTCGAAAGTAAAACATTTTAAAAAACTGATTTTGAAATTAAGTAAAACAGTTTTTCAAATTCTTTTAGAAACTGTTTTTTAACTTAAGTAAAGCAGTAAGAAAATCAAAAGTAGAGTTAACCTATTCTACAGAGCATAGTAAAGATCAGATACTTAAATCAAATAAGTAGTCAACAAAATAGGTTAACTGATCAACCAGAGGTCCAGTAGAGTCAAACATGAGTCAAGTTTTTAATTACTTAGTACAATGCTGACAAATAGTCTAACTAGGAAGAAGGGCCAGGGTCGTCAGATGAGCCAGGCTGCCATGATCGAAATAGTGTCATCATCTCGTGATACTGTGCATCTCTGGCCTCCCTCTCAGCTCTAAGGGCGCTCATATACCCGGTGTAGTAGCCCAGGTTTGTCTCCATGTTTTCGGCATGATTGGCCTCCACTTCCTCTCGGAGGCTCTGGACATGTGTCTCCAGCTGTGTCACTCGGTCGTAGAGTGTCGGTGGAGGGGGCTCGTCTATGTGTGCTCGAGCCTCAGCTGCCAGATCTGCAACGTCAACATCTACCTCCTCGTCTGAGTCGATCGGAGCCCCGGCCTACTGTCGTCTCCAACTCAAAACCCCGGTGACCGAGACCTCTAGACCTGCTAAAGAGAAGTTCCTAAATCCTATTTCATCAAAGTCGATCATCGCGGTTATTTCACCCACGGTAATGTCACGACCGTGGTGATGAAGGAGGGAGGTGATGATGTGGCAGAATGGAGTGCGCACTCGTCCCTGGGTCGTAACACTGGACGCATGCAGAATAGTATGAAACATGTGTAGTCCAATGTCAATGTCAAGGTGATGGATCAGGGCATACAGAAGGAAGGCATGAAAAGGTTGCATGGTCGCGACATCTCTAGTGGAGAGTGGTAAGATACAGCGGACCAGGACTCTGTACAAGGCGTAGTCCTGTGCCTGAAGGTCAACGGATTGGAATCGTCTATTTGTGGGGAGTCTAGCTTCCCTATAGAAATAGGAATGGAGAGTGTCTAAAGTAATGTGAGAGTAGGGAGGATCAAATGGAGGGTTCCTAGGTGGATAGCAGCAAAATGTGGACTGGGAGGGTCGTTGTCCAAGGAATCGGTTTAGCAAGATAGGGGTGATAGACAGGGGTATCCCTTGAACAATAGTTTAAAACATGAGATTGTCTTGTCGAACTATGTTATTGTAGAATTCTGCACATAAGGATTCATTAATGGTATGAATGCAGAATACTAGATTATCCAGTTGATAAAAGTTTATGACGTTCATGGTTAAGGGACAGGATTGGATAAAGAAATGTCTATTAAGATAGCTTGTTTTGATAGGCTTGTAGGTAGTTCGAGCAAACTTATTACATAATTCTAGAGTCGGGAACCTAGGGTCGGGACTCGGTTCAGCACCGGGGTTCGCTTGGCTTGCTCGGCGTTTTCTAAGTTGAGAGGCATGCATTTATAAGAAAGGAATAATTCTAAGTGCATTAAAGAATTTAAGAAAGTAATCCAAAATAAATCATACCGGGGAGGCATGGTGAGATTGAGGAAGCACAAGTGTCACTTGTGTTGGATCGTGAAAGCCGATAGAGGGGGGGGGGTGAATATCGGAAATCGCTCTTTTTCGGAAAACTAAGAGTAAGTGCATAGCGGAAATAAAAATACGAGACACAGCACAAAGACACAGAGATTTTTACTTGGTTCGGAGCCTGTGTCGACTCCTACTCCAAGGCCCACGGTCGTTGACCGTTTACTTTGGGCAATTCTATAGTCACGCAAATAGGTTACAATGATTTTAATTACAAAGAGAGTGCAATCAAATAATAATAAAGTATTAAGCTCTTCGTTACCGACGTCCGGAGTGTATCGATTCTTTTTCGGGGCAGCGGGACGTCGTCGGCTCGAGGTGAGGCGTTTCTGGAGCAAGGCACGAGCATAGAAGAGCGTGGAAGCTTTGGAATCAAGTTGATGTTGAGCTTAGGGTCGAGGGGGGTGCTATTTATAGCCCCTAGGGCGCCCTGGACGTCGGGGGCGCCCTGCTAAGTGTCATCCGATCTGCAGCTTGCTCGGTCAAGCTTTATCCCACCTAAATAGGGATGAAGTTTGACCTCTGGGGCGCCCTGGTCGCTGAGGGCGCCCTGGTTGACCCGGTCTTCTCGGCTGGATAGATTTGATCGGCCTCGCTGGCGTAGGCGCGAAGCGCCTTGGCTCCTGAGGGCACCCTGGGCGCTCAGGGTGCCCTGGCTGCTGAGGGCGCCTTGGATGCAGAGGGCGCCCCGGCCAGTGGTTAGCCGAACTCCTTTTTGCCTTACTTGTTTCTTGTTCACCGTGGAGGCACCCTAGACACTCAGGGCGCCCTACTCAGTTGCTGCCTCACTCCTTTGAGGCTCTCTGAGCTGCAGACACACGTTCCTTTGGTCCTGCATCCAGGGTTAGTCCGAAAACAAGATAAAGCATTAATTTATACAGCCTTAGCTGTCTTGGTTCTGACTTTGGTCTCCAAAATGGAGCCCTAGGTCGAACCGACGCCTACTGTTCCCTCGACGGGGAACGCGTCCTCACCTAATCCTCTCGGGAGAATTTACCTGTTGCCAACCGCTCCTTTGGTTGGACTTTTGCCTGACGGTCCTTTGTCAGGGCTTGGATGCCGAGCTACCCTTCGCCCGGTGCCTAGCAGTCCTTCGCTAGGTCTTCACTCCCAGACTGTCCTTCGCCTGGTGCCTAGCAGTCCTTCGCTAGGGCTTTTAACTCTGGCATTCCTTCGCCAGTGCCTAGCGGTCCTTTGCTAGGGCTTTCACTGCACACTTGATTAACTTGTTAGAACACAAGAAGGACTTAACTTTTGATCTATGTTGCCATTATCAAAACACAGGTTTGACTTAGGTGCAGTCTGCACCAACAATCTCCCCCTTTTTGATTTATAGCAACCCTAGTTCAAAAAGTTAAGTTTAAGCAAGACATGAAAAAGTTTTAACTTTTGTTCCCTCCCCCTGGAAGGAATCTCCCCCTATGTTTTTCAAAAATTTGTGGGGTTTTAAACACTTTACTTGTACTTAAGTTTTAGGTAACTTAAAAATACATAGTAGAGTTTAAAGCATAATTTGAGTTTCAAGTCTTAAGTTTTACAGTACTCAAAATGTTAGCTTAAATACTCTGTAGTATATAACAAGCTTAAGTACTTAGTAGGTTTTGAAACACTTTAGTACTTAACAAATTTGAAAAACTTTAGCTTTAGAGTAAAGTCAAGCTTAAGTAGAAACCTTTTGAAAGGCTAGAGTACTTTGCAAAATTTGAAAGCTTGAAAAAAATTTTGAAGCTAGAGTACTTTGCAAAATTTGAAAGCTTGAAAAAATTTGAAGCTAGAGTACTTTGCAAAATTTGAAAGCTTGAAAAAAAATTGAAGCTAGAGTACTTTGCAAAATTTTAAAGCTTGAAAAAAATTTTGAAGCTAGAGTAATTTGCAAAATTTGAAAGCTTGAAAAAAAATTTTGAAGCTAGAGTAATTTGCAAAATTTTGAAGTTAGAGTACTTTGCAAAATTTGAAAGCTTTAAGTAAAAGTTTCGCAAAGGCTTAAGTGATTTTGAAAGTGGAAGTTTTGAAGGTGGAAGTTTTGAAGGTTTAAGTATCTTTCAGAAAGACTTTTTGAATAAAGGATAGAGTTAAGAAAATTTTGAAAAGAAAATTTTACTCTCTCCTTTCCTATCTCTCCCCCTTTGCCATATATCAAAACAATTAAATACAGCATAAATAAGGAAATAAGTAAAATTTTTGTTGTACTGAATCAATCCATACTTAAATTTATACTAAATCAATCAATTCTCTCTATAGGGGCCTGTCTAACCCAATTAGCTACTTACTAACTATTATAAACAGTAGTTTTTGCTAGGGTTAGTCAAGTTAAGTATTTTTGTTCAAGTTAGATTTTCTAAACTTGACACTTAACTTGATTGCTGTATAAGTTGTATTTAGTGCCCCAATTACTGCAGATGCACTGACTTAAAGCATCTTGAATTGAGGCAAAGACCTAAGCATCTCAACCCTTTCTAGGTTATCAATCATAAGTACCCTAAGGTGCTTGTGAGATGCTGGCTTCTAAGTCTATAGGTGCATGCAGTTCTAGGGTTAAAGCCTAGGCTAAGTCCATTTTCGAAAAATCCCTAGTTTTGAAGGAGGTAGTTTTAAAATGAATATAAAACTAAGTCGAAAAGATTTTAAAATTGATTTTGAAGTAAAGCTAAGTTGAAAATGAAAACTGATTTTGAAATTTAAATAAAACAGTTTTTCAAAAATAGAAAATTTTAGAAAACTTATTTTTGAAATCCAGTAGAGTAAAAACAATTGAGTTAAACTATTCTACTGAACACAATCCTAACTGATTGACAAGAACCCAATAATTATAAACTAGTCATCATAAAATAAAAGCAGGTACTCTAGTTTCAACATAGTCAACAATCAAGCACAAGTCAACCCTACTGAGTAGGGGTAGTCAAATAGGTACAATGCTAAGTGAATCTAAGATGAAGGACCGGGGTGATCAGATGAACCCGGCTGCCACGGATCGAATCGTGCCATCATCTGTAAGAATCGTGCATCAGCTACTTCTCTATCAGCTCGGCGAGCATCCATCTGCTCTATGTGAGAGGCCTCGACCTCCTCTCGGAGACTCTGTATCTATGTCTCCATACGGGTCACTCTCTCGTAGAGTGTCGGTGGAGCGGGCTCGTCTATATGGGCTCGGGCTTCTGCTGCTACATCTGCGACGTCGTACTTGACCTCCTCGTCCGAATCGATCTGATGAGCTGCTCTCCGACGTCTCCAGGACAGAACCGCGGTACCGGACACCTCTATACCTGCTAGGGCGAAGTTTCTATAGCCTATTTCATCGTAGTCGGTCAGATCGGTCATTTCTCCCTCGGTAATGTTCCTACCATGGTAATGTAGTAGGGACGTGATAACGTGGCAGTAGGGTGTGCGTACCCGCCCTTGCGTGGTCACACTGGATGCGTGTAGGATAGTGTGAAACATATGAAGTCCTATATCAATATCTAGCTGGTGAATCAGGGCGTACAGGAGAAAGGTATGGAATGGTCGCATAGTGGTGACATCCCTGGTGGATAAGGGCAGAATACATCGGACTAAGACCCTGTATAGGGCGTAGTCCTGAACCTCTAAGTCGACTGACTGGAATCGTCTGGCCATTGGTTGCCTAAAGAAGTATGCGTGTAATGTGTCTAAGGTGATGTGAGAATAGGGAGCATCAAAGGGAGGCTCCCTAGGAGGATAACAACAGAAGATGGACTGCGAGGGTCGTAGTCCTAAAAATCGGTTCAGTAATGTTGGTGTGATGGTTAAGGGAATACCTTGAACCATGGTGGAGAACATGAGATTATCCTGTCTAATGATATTATTGTAAAATTCTGCACATAAGGAGGTATTGATTGGGTGAGTGCAGAATACGAGATTGTCCAGTTGGTAGTGGTTTATGACGTTCATAGCTAGGGGACAGGATTGGATGAAGAATAGCCTATTCAAGTAACTCGTTTTGATAGGTTTATAGGTGGTACGAGTGAACTTGTTACATAATTCTAAATTGGGAAACCTAGGATCAGGACTAGGTTGAGTACCGGGTTCTGCCTGATTAGGTCGGCGTCTTCTAAGAGAAAGAATGTATACTTAAAGAAAGTGTGCATTTATTGAAAAATTGAGAAGAAATTAAAAAAAATAAATTATACCGATTTGCTCGGGGAGGCATTGTTGAGGGCTTGAGAGCTTGAGAGGGTTGCATAATCTCTTGGAAGGTAGAAGGTTGAGGAAAAGAATTGTTTTGGGTGTGAAGAGTAGAAGGGGAAGGGAGCCCCTTTTTATAGGTAGTCTCGGGCGCCCTGCTTCGGGAGGGCGCCCTAATTGGCGAGGGCGCCTTTATCAGGTCTGTAGTTCTGTTTGTGCAGCTTTCTGCTGCTGAACGATTGTGGGAGGGCGCCCTGTATGACAAGGGCGCCCTAAACAGGGCTGCAGCTGCCTTTTGGCAGCTTTTGACCAGCCTTGGGGCGCCCACACCGGTTTGGGCGCCCTACGGACTAGCTGTTGACTCAAATGAAGTGCATTTGACCAGATTTGACCTGGTTTGACTATATTGACCGTAGTTTGAATATGTTGACCGTGGTTTGACCTTGTTGACCATGGTTTGACATATAGAATTTCACTGAAACACAGGTATTAAGGGAATCATTTAGTCTTAATTTTACTGTCTCACCTAGATCTAGGGTTTTCAATCACGTTAACCTTATAGGTTTTGTGAGACAGGTTTTGATAGTTTTGAAAATTTTAAAAATTTTGATTAATTTTGAAGGATAATTAAATTTTGAAAACTTAATTAATTAATTTTGAAATTTTTGAAAAGATGTTTAAGTCTATACTTAGTTGAAATTTTGTGTTAGATTCGAATTTGATAAAAATTAATTTGAATTTGAATTTTCAAAAATTGGCTTCTAGGTCATGGCGAGGCACTAGGCCTTCTTTGGCCGAAGCCTTATGGGATCATCCACCCTTTCCTTGACAATGCCTTTTAATGAAATTTCATTTTCAAAATTATTTTTTGAAAAATTTCTGGTCTAACTAGTTTGGATTTTGGATCGGTAGCTTCGGCTAGTTCCGCCAAATTGGCTTCCCTAACGTACTATCATCTCACCTCCACTCAATACTATGTTGTCAAATTTCAGCTAAGTTTGTTCAGTCCTTAAGCTAGCCTAAGTCTAAGCATGGTATATTGCAGAAAATAAACAATCAATCAATCAAGCAATTTAAATCAAGAATAACAAGTTTATCTAATAAAAATAGTTTTCAGTTTGGCTCCCCCTGGACTAAAGCCACGGTGATGGTTAGGCAAGATGTGAATCTTGTCCTTGGGGATCCAATACTGATTTAATCCAGTAGGTTGGTTCAGGCATAGTTTAGGTACCCATGCCTGAATTTTTCCTCTGGACTGATTCAGTACAGACAAATATGATCTTTGTCGGGATTTGGTTCGGTAGCCAAGTCCAGATCGATTTAGAACTGATTTCTGTTTTCCAAGGATCATGTCAAGACCCTTGGAACCAGATGTAAATCGTTCTAAAACTGTTCTAAATTCCTTAACCTGAGTTTTCAGGGAGGAGTTCTCCTTTTCAAGTTTTTCAACTTGAATAGAAGTTCCTTCCTGAACCTTCTCGGTTAAGGGTTTAGAGTCAGCTCCCTCTTTCAGGAGTTTACCTTCCTGTCGGAGGGATTCGACCCGGAGTTTGGCTTTTTGCCAAATCACGAGAAAGAAAAGAAATCAATTCAGTTAACTGTAATCTATTAAAAACCAGTTACCTTAATTTCTCCGTCCTCTGTGAAGGTCAGCTCGCCGTCCTCTTTGTTCTGATTCTGACTCTGTCTCGACTTTATCTGAGGCGGGTCAGAGCTAGGAGGTTGGACTGGGGTGCCTCTTCTTCTTCTTCTGAGGAAGACTCGTCCCAGGTTGCTTGTAGCGCCCTTCTTTCTTCTCGGCTTCTTCGTCTCCTTTAGGTTAGGGCACTCTGACTTGTAGTGACCCTTTTTCTTGCACTCGTAGCAGGTTACATTGGGCTTGTTTGCTGGTTCAGTTGGTTCGTCCTTTCTTCGGCCGGTTTTTCGTTTGTTGGTTCGGTTCTTCAGCTCCTTGTAGTAGCTTCGAGCGAGCCGGACCAGTTTAGTTTGATCTCCTTCTTCATCTTCTGAGTCTGTGTCAGACTCGGGTTCAAGTTCAGTTTTCTTCTTCGTTGTCTTCAAGTTTTTACCTGCAATGAAAGCGATACCTTTTTCGACCGAATTGGTGTTAGTCTGTTCGTGCAGTTCTAGTTCAGAAAATAATTCATCTAGTTTTATTTTAGAGAGATCTCTAGAGACCTTGTATGCATCTACCATAGATGCCCACAAGGTGTTTCTAGGAAAGGCGTTTAGAGTATACCTTATTAGGTCACGGTTTTCAACCTTGTGACCTATTGAGTGAAGACCGTTCATTACCTCCTGGATTCGTGCGTGGAGCTGGGCTGCTGTTTCGTTGTCGGCCATCTTGATAGTGTAGAGTTTATTCAGTAGCAGATCCCTTTTGCTGATCCTGGTGTCCGAAGTCCCTTCGTGCAGCTCGATCAGTTTTGTCCATAGCTCTTTTGCACTGTTGAAGGGGCCCACTCGGTTCAGCTCTTCCTTTGTCAGCCCGCATTGTAGGGTTTGCGTTGCTT
>JAGFNQ010004143.1:73128-175154 GCA_024364735.1 Boesenbergia rotunda | reverse complement strand
AACTTAACCAAAAACCCAATTCAACATTCTAGAACCAAACACATAGAAGTAAAACATCACTTTGTAAGAGATCACGTAGCTAGGGGTGAAATAATCCTTAAGCATGTAGACTCCAAGTCCAACCTAGATGACATATTCACTAAACCCTTACCTGAATCTGAGTTTAGCTCACTAAGAAGGCAGTTAGGATTATGCTTAGTAGAGTAGAATCATTTGTTGGCTTCTGCTTTAATTGAAAATTCTTTAATTCATTTTAAAATGTTTTCTTTGTTAAAAATGTTTTACTTTGGTTTTAAAATTTTTTCCTTGGCTTAGTTTTATTTCAAAAACAACCCCCTTCAAAACTAGGTTTTTTTTCGAAATGGACTTAGCCTAGGCTCTAACCCTAGAATTGCATGCACCTATAGATCTAGAAGCCAGCATCTCACAAGCACCTTAGGGTACTTTGATTGACAACCTAGAAAGGGTTGAGATGCTTAGGACTTTGCCTTAACTCAAGATGCTTTAAGTCAGTGCATCTGCAGTAGTTGGGGCACTAAATACAAACTGAACAGCAATCAAGTTAAGTATCAAGTTTAGACAATCTAACTTGAACAATGCACTTTACTTGACTAACCCTAGCGAAAACTACTGTTTATAACAGTTGGTAAGTAGCTAATTGGGTTAGACACGTCCCTAAAGATTTAACCAGACTTAGGTTCCAGTTTGATTCAGTACAGCAAATGCTTTAATTATTGTAAATTTTTTCTGCATTTTTTTGATATATGTCAAAGGGGGAGAGTTGGAAAGGAAACAGGGAACAAAAATTGTTTTAAAAATTTTTTCCCATTGTCTTCTTCAAAAAGTTGAACTGAAAAAAAATAAAATTGGTGAATCAAAGTTAGTTTTATTTCTAAACTCTGAATTATTTTGAAACTTAATGTTTTTGCTTAAAATCATTGTTAAGCTTAAAGGTTTTAAAATTCTCTTTAAAAATTTCCAACTCTGAACTATGTGTTTTGAAATTATGCTTTAAGCTTAACGTAGTGCTTGAAATTTCTCTAAAACTGAAAATTTTCTAAGTCTGAAATTTTTCCAAAAAATTTTTTCAAAACTGAAAATTTTCTAAGTCTGAAATTTTTCCAAAAAATTTTCTCAAAACTGAAAATTTTCTATGTCTGAAAATTTTCCAAAACTGAAAATTCTCTAAGTCTGAAATTTTTCAAAACTAAAAATTTTCTAAGTCTGAAATTTTCCAAACTGAAAATTTTCTAAGTCTGAAATTTTTCAAAACTTGAAATCTTCTAAGTACTTAACTCACACCACCTATTTTTGAAAAACCTAGGGGGAGATTTCTTCCATGGGGAGGGAATCTAACTTAGGATTTCAATTTCAGCATTTTTTCCTTAACTTTTTGAACTAGGTTGCCATATATCAAAAAAGGGGAGATTGTTGGTGCAGAATGCACCCAAGTCAAACCTATGTTTTGATATTGGCAAAAGGGTTCAAAAGTTAAGGGTTAGTTGTTGTCTAACAAGCTTCTTGAGTGTACAGGAAAAGCCCTAGCGAAGGGAGGCTAGGCACTGGCGAAGGACTGCCAGACAGGAGAAGCCCTAGCAAAGGACTGCTAGGCACTGGCAAAGGACCGCCAGAATGCTAAAGCCCTAGCGAAGGACTGCTAGGCTGGCGAAGGACTGCCAGAAGAAAAGACCTAGCGAAGGGCAGCTAGGCACCAAGCGAAGGGCAGCTTGGTAACTCAAGACCTGGCGAAGGACTGCCGGGCAAAAGTCCAACTGGAGGATCCGGTTGGCACTAGGTAAACTCTCCCGAGAGGAGTAGGTGAGGACGCGTTCCCCTTAAGGGAACATTAGGCGTCGGTTCGACCTAGGGCTCCATTTTGGAGACCAAAGTCAGAACCAAGAAAGCTAAGGCTGTATAAAATATAATTGTTATTTGGACTAACCCTGGATGTAGGATCGAAGGACTGAGTATCTGCAGCTCAGAGAGCCTCAAAGGAGTGAGACAGAAGCTGAGCAGGGCGCCCCGGACGATCAGGGCGCCCCCAAGGTCAACCCAAGTCTGTAACAACCTCAACGCGCTTCGCCCCGCTTGTCGCGGGCGCCCCGTGTGTCTCGGGCGCCCCCACTGCCAGCTGCCGAAGCGCATCCCTGCGAAGCCGAAGAGATGAGGCTTTGACCGATCAATCCGGGCGCCCTGAGTCCTCCGGGCGCCCCGGTCAAACCGGATCCCGAGGATAATGGGATCAGACGGCCACCGAGCTACAACCGGATCTGCTGCCACGTGGGGGCGCCCCCGTTGACCAGGGCGCCCCTAGGCCCTATATAAAGGGCCCTCGACCTCCTTCTTCAGAGCATCAATTACTGCGACGCTTCCACGCTCTTCTGCTTCCACGACACGCTCCCGAACTCTTCCAACTCGAGCTGACGACGTCCTGCTGCTCCAACACTTAGATCTACACCGGACGTCGGTAACGAAGAGCTTGATTAAGTTTACTACTCTGATTCTGTAATACTTTTTATTGTAAACTTTCTCGAACGTATAGAATTGCCCGTAGAAAACGGTCAACGACCGTGGGCCTTGGAGTAGGAGTCGACACAGGCTCCGAACCAAGTAAAACGACCTTGTTAGCATTGTTTTTGTGTCTTATTTCCGCTGCGCACTTACTCTTTTTAAATCCGAACGATTTGCGACATTCACCCCCCCCCCCTCTCTCGCATTTCTCGATCCAACATCTTTGATTGATAACCTAGACTGGGTTGAGATGCTTAGGTCTTTGCCTTGATTCAAGATGCTTTAAGTCAGTGTATCTGCAGTAATTGGGGCAGTAAATACAACTTGAACAGCAATCAGGTTAAGTGTCAAGCTTAGAAAATCTAACTTGATCAGATCACTTAACTTGACTAACCCTAGCAAAAGCTATTATTTTATAACACTTAGTAAGTAGCTAACTTGGTTAAACAGGACCCGAACAAGAACGGTTCAATTTGGTTTGGTCCTTTTCTTGCTTAAAAAGTACTAGAGTTGGTTCAATACAGATTTCTAATTTGTCAAGCTAGCTCTAATTCAAAATTGAATTGCAATAGTCAATTTTTCTTGCTTATCATTTTTTTTTATATATGGCAAAGGGAGAGAGAAAGAAAAGAAAGGACAGGAGAAAATTTTTAATTTTTTTTTCCCTTTGCAAAAAGTTAAGTAAAAGTCTAAGTGCTTAAAAATGTTTCTAAGTATTTCAAAACTAAGTATTTCAAAATTTTCTAAGTAATTTTTTTTTAAAAAAGGAAAAACTGTATTTAAATTTTTTTGCACAAAATATTTTCAAGTAAATTTTCTAAGCATGAAAAATTTACAAAAACTTTGTTGGAAAATTTTCTAAGTGTGAAAAATACTTGCAAAAAATTTTCTTAATACTTGCAAAAATTATTTTAAAATTTTCTAAGTGTGAAAAATACTTGCAAAAATTATTTAGAAAATTTTCTATGTATGAAAAATTTACAAAGACTTTGTTGGAAAATTTTCTAAGTATGAAAAATTTGCAAAAACTTTTTTGGAAAATTTTCTAAGTGTGAAAACTTTGCATAATTTTTTTTAAAAAAATTTCTAAATGGGAAAAACTTGCAAAACTTTTTTGAAAAATTTTCTAAGTGTGAAAAACTTGCAAAACTTTTTGAAAATTTTCTATGTATAGAAAGCTTGCAAAATTTGTTATCTAAGGTTGCAAACCTTTTTTCAAAAACTTTTTATCTATGTACAAATACATCGGCACTTAGTCAAAATCTAGAGCACTTAGAAGGTTTACAAAAACTCACATATCATTGAAAAATACAGGGGGAGAATATTCGTTTCAGGGGGAGAAAATTGAATTTTTATTTAAGTGTTTCTTAATGTTTTTTTTGCTTGTTAGAAATGCTATATCGTTTTTAACTTAACTTTTTGAACCGTGTTGCCATAAATCAAAAAGGGAGAGATTGTTGGTGCTAGAAGCACCAAAGTCAAGCTTTTGTTTTGATAATGGCAAGGGGTTCAGAAGTTAAGGTGTTGTTGTCTAACAAGCTTATTAAGTGTGCAGGAAAGTCCTAGGTACACTAGGCATTAAGTCTTGGCCGCGGGCTGGGCAACTAAGTCCTGACATAAGGTTGGGCACGAAGACCTGGTGAGTGAAGCTGGGCATGAATACTTGGTCGAGGACTGGGCACCGAAGACCTGGTGAGTGAAGCTGGGCACGAAACCTGTTCGAGGACTGGGAACGAAGACCTGGTGAGTGAAGTTGGGCACGAAGACCTGATCGCGGATTGGGCACGAAGACCTGGTGAGTGAAGCTGGGCTAAAGTCCAACCGGAGGAGCTAGTTGGCAAAAAGGTAAATTCTCCCGAGAGGAGTAGGTGAGGACGCATTCCCCGTAGAAGGGAACATTAGGCGTCGATTCGACCTAGGGTTCCATTTGGGAGACCCAAAGTCAGAACCAAGACAGCTTAGGCTGTAAATAATATTTAATATATCATGTATATTTGCTTCTTGTGTTTTAGAACTAACCCTGGTTGCAGGAACGAAGGGATGAAGTTTCTGCATTCAGGCGCCTCAATGGAGTGAGGCGCCTCACTGGGCTAGGCGCCTGTGATGAGACAGGCGCCCCAGTGCAAGGCTACTCCGAGCATTCGAAACTAAACTGCCACGAAGCCTCTGGACCAAGTCAAGCTAGGCGTCTGTGTTAACACAGGCGCCCTAGTCAGCTCAGGTGCCTCAATGGAAGGGGAAAAGCGCTGGCCGAGTCTGTGGATTGGGTTTCTCGCAGGATAGGCCACGTGTCAGGCGCCCCTTTCGATACGGGCGCCCCACTGACCACTATAAAAGGGGTCACCCCCAAGGCTTCAACAACAATTGCTTTCAACTGCAATGCTCAAGCGTTCTACTCCGACAAGTTCTTTTCTCATGATTCAAGCGCTGATGACGACCCGCTGCTTCGGAAACTTCCAACCTTTCCGGTCGTCGGTAAAAGCTGGTTTTGTTAAGTGCTGTCATTTCTTTTCAATTCTATATTTGTACTCTCGACTTGTAATTTTTACGAAAATATAGAATTGCCCATCGTAAATAGTTAAAGACTGTGGGCCTTGGAGGAGGAGCCGACCGCGACTCCGAACCAAGTAAAAAGAACTTGTGTTAGCGATTGGTTTTCATTTTTCCACTGCGTAATTGCTCTATTTGTCCGAAAATTTACGAACGATATTCACACCCCCCCCCTCTATCGTTTCTGTTGAGGAAATCTGTGGTCCGGAGTGACCAAGTGTTTTGATGTTTGGGCAAAGGGTTTAAGTTAGGTTTACCCTTGTAATCTTATATGTGTATGTTGAGTGTGCAGGTTGTACAGGTAACACATTTGGACTTGACTGGACGGTCTCGGTATGGTGAAGGGTGGCATGGAAACAAGCTGGAGGCTTGTGTGCACCCGAGGGACCTTGGAGAGCAGGGGCGATAAGCTGATGGGCGCGGACTTCGAGGCATACGTGAAGGATGGCATGGAGGCAAGCTGGAGGCTTGCGTGCATCCGAGGGATGGGAGCCGAAGATGAAGAGGGCGCGAAGGCAATAGTCGAGGCTGTGGATAAGGAGTCAGTCGAGTCGTGAGGGTACGAGTGCAGTGTGATTGTACTCGGGAAATCCTAGGGTTTGAGTGCGGAGTGGAATGTACTCAGGAAGGGTAACCTTAGGTGGGTGAGTAGACCAGTCGACTGGCCTGGGGGCAGTCAACTGATGGAACTCACAGAAAGATCTCAGCCCTGGGACCAGTCGACTGCCCTGGGGGCAATCGACTGGTAGGTGGCTGGTGAGTTGGCTGAGAATTCGAACGTTGGGGCGCAACGGTCGAATTTCAGTGGCACCAGTCGACTGCCCTAGGGGCAGTCGACTGGTAGCGAGGGTTTCAGCCCGAGTCCTATTTAAAGAGGACTTCGTGGTGGCTGAGTTTCTTGACGAAACTCACTTGGGTAAAGTGAGTTAGTAGTCTGTTGTGCCGTGCCCAGATCATGTCCGAGGTATTGTGGCGAGGTTTCTCCACCCATAAGGAGCGACGAGGGTTAGCCGGAGGTTATCCAGGGAGTGATCCACCGACGGATTCTTAGATTAGTCACCCGGCCGGTGTGGATACCAAGTAAATTCTCTTTGTTAGCGTTGTTTGTTCTCTTTATTATTGTTTCCGCTGTGTAACTAACAACGCAGGTACAAGAAAGACTCAAAAATCGCTATTCACCCCCCTCTAGCGGACACAAACGATCCTACAGTTTCTATCCAATCCCACAGAAAACACAACAGAAAGAAAGCAGAACAAACACTAACACAGGAGGTTTACAAGGTTCAGGGAAAACTTGCCCCTACTCCTTGGCGTGCCCGTGAGGTGAGTGATCCCTTGATCATCGGCAGATCAAGCCCCAGAGCGACTCCGACTAAAATCTTCTCCTTCTTGGTGGAGTAACCTCTCCACAAGCGTCTCAGAAATATATAGATGAAGCACAGGAGACTTGAGAGGGAAGCTCACACAATAGATTAAACATATAGCTCAAGTAAAAAGAGAATACAGAGAAAAACAACTCAACACAAAACCCTTCACTCAGTTCTTTGTTCCTATTTTCGTTGTTGTCTCTGCTTCGCCAACCTCTTCTTCTTAAGCTTCCTTCTGCACACCTATAGGTGTCACCCACTTACCTCTTCTGAGCTCTCAGTTGACTGAAGTCCTCTTCAGCTGAAGCTTCAGGTCAGTCGTCACCCACTGACCCTATCTGAGCCCTCTGCCTACCTCCTCAGCTGAAGCTTCAGGTTGTCAGGTGCCGTTGAAACCTGAAAGTGTATTCCAAACAAAATAGCACAGATAAAAGTCACCCTGGACCCTTCTTCTTGCTTCTCCACAGCTCTATATCATCTGCACACTCATAGAGTTATTAGCAAAGCAAATCAAAAGCAAATCAGAAGCAAATCAGAAATCTGACAACCGTTTGAATTAAAGTTCTGAGGTGTTGATCGGTCACCCTGACCGATCAGACACCCTCCTGACCAATTAGACTCGATTCGGATCGATCCAGTGAAGTTCTGATCGGTCTCACTGACCGATCAGAGATCGGTCACCAAACCTTACTGGAAGTTCAGGGACTACCCCTGATCGGTCTCCCTGACTGATCAGCCAGGGCCTGATCGGTCAGCCAGGGCCTGATCGGTCAGCTTGACCGATCAGCCACATGGCTGACCGATCAGGCACATTCTGGACTGATCAGCCACATGCTGAACGGTCTCACTGATCGGTCCAAGGCTATTCTGATCTTTCTGTGACCATTCTGATCATTTTCTGATCGGTCACCAGACCGTTCAAAAAACCTTCTGTTTCCTCAGAAGCTCTCTGGATCGGTCAACAGACCGATCAGACATCCTGGATTGGTCCTGTGACCGATCTACTATCAACAGTGTTCGTGCCAACTCCCTGATCGGACTTCAGACTGATCCAGCCAATCATTTCGACCCTGAGTCTAGAGAACAGGCTCCCTTACCTTCTCTGACTCAGTCGGGTCCCGGAGAACAAGCTACCGAGCCCTCTCTGACTCATCCCGGTCCAAAGAATGAGCTACCTAGCCCTCTCTGACCAGTACACTTAATGCTCAATCCCCCGGACCAAGACTTCATGCCCAGCTTCACTCACTAGGACTTAGTCCAACCTAGCTTCACTCACTAGGACCCAGCTTCACTCACCATGATTTACTTCACCTAGCTTCACTCACTAGGATTTCCTTCGCCTAGCTTCCCTTGCTAGGACCCGGCTTCACTCATCAGGATTTACTTCACCTAGCTTCACTCACTAGAATTTCCTTCACCGAGCTTCCCTTGCAAGGACCCAGCTTCACTCACTAGGACTTTGTGCCTAGTCCCCGACCAGGACTTCAAGCCTAACTTCACTCATCAGGACTTTTGCCCAGCTTCACTCACCAGGGCTTAATCCGAACTTAACTATCTGATCTCACTCAACTAAACATAAATCGGTGTCAACACTAAAACAACAATCAGGTCAGACTGCATCAACATAGTCGACTGGTAGTCACTGGGAATTCGAACGTTGGGCTTGCAACGGTCGAATTTGAGTGGGATCAGTTGACTGGCCTTGGGGCAGTCGACTGGTAGCGAGGTTTTCAGCCTTGAGCACTATTTAAAGGGGCTCGATTTTGGCTAAGAGCTCCTAACGAAATAAGCTTGGTTAGAGCTCATTAGTAGTCTTAGTTGCTCAGAAGTGTGTCCGGGATTATGGCGAGGTTTCTCCACCCACAATGAGCTACACGAGCTAGTCGGAGGGCATCCGAGGAGTGATCCACTGTAGGATCATGGAATCATCCACCTTACGGATAGCCGCGGAGTAGGAGCGTCATCTCCGAACCACGTAAAGGTTGGCATTAGCATTGTTTTTAGTTTGTTTATTTGTTATTCCGCTTACGCTTGCTAACGTTGTAGGTAGAGAATCGAAGAAAAGCTATTCACCCCCTCCCCTTCTAGCTTAACGGTCATGGTCCTGACAAGTGGTATCAGAGCGAGGTCGCTCATCTACGGACTAACCGCCGGTAGAGCAAAGGTGCTAGAGGAAGATGGGTTCGAAAGGTCCGCTAGGATGGGATATTCGGATCCCACCTCCATATGATTGTGATGATTTCGATTATTGGAGGAAGCGGTTAGAGACATGGTTCTAAATGAATTGGGATCATTGGACCGCATTGGAGGTTCCATTTGAAGCTCCAACGGACAAGATGGGAAAATGCCTCTGACCTTGGTATTGGACCAAGAGTCAAACAGAAGAAGCGGAGGCGGATAAGGAGGTAACTAGAATTGTATTGAATTTATTACCGTCACATATTGTGTCAAATGTAGGAGAGTATAAGAATGCATATGAGCTATGGAGGAAGATAATAGCTCTACATGAGAATTCAACACAAGGACAAGAAGAAGAAGAGTCCAAGGAAAAGGACCAATCGGAAGTTAAGTCATGTTCAACATCCGAAGAGGAGGAGAGAGTTGAATCGCCTACATCTTCAAGTGAGGAAGAAATAGAAGAATTCTCTACTTCAAGGATTGAGGGGAAGGAAGAACCATCCACAATACCAGAGCAAGAAGAAGCTTCCACCTCCACCTAAGCAAAGGTGAAGGATCTCATTATTTGCTTTGGGTGCGATGAAAAAGGACACTACAAGGACAAGTGTCCATTGGGTAAGAAAAAGGAGGTACACCCTAAACTCAATTCAAATAGTTTACAAACTAACATGAGTGGTAGGGATGGAGCAAAGAAGGATAAGAAACATATAATTTACTTTATGTGTGGTGAGCGTGGACACTACTACACCAAGTGCCCAAAGAAAGGAGAAGTCAAGAAGTTGGCGCACTTAAAGAAATTAGAGAAGAAGAGGAGCTCAAGTCAAGGGGGAGCTTCAAAGGTAAAAGGGAAGGTAATTCCTTGTTTAAAATTAAATCCAATTTCAAATTCTTATATGCTTGTTAAGAACAATCATGGATTTAGATATAATGATAGAAATAGAGGTAATATTGTAGACCAAAACCCTAGGAAAATCATGCATCATGATAAATCAAGACCTTTGGACCTAAGGATCAAGGCAAAAATCCCAAGAAGGGGAGACATATGCCTAGAAAGGTGAGTAGGTCTAGGAATGTCCAAGGAGGACATGCTGATACTAGGTTTGAGAACCTAGAAAGGGAAAATCAAGCATTGAGGAAAAAGCTTGATAGGTTAGAGAAAACCCTAGACAGATACACTATTGGATCTAAGGGTTTAGGTATGGTGTTAGGTGGTCTAAAACTCAACAATGATAGATCGGGGTTGGGATACCGATCTAAGTTCTCCAACGCCAATGGAAAGAAATCTGCTAGGGTAGCATATGATTATGGCAAGGAGGGGAAGTCCAAAAATGACAAGGGGATGTCATTTAAAAGCACAAAGAAGGTCTTAACTAAGGACAAGGGGTCCAAGATTAAGAAGGTTAGAGTTGTAGACCAAGAGTCACCAGGGGTACACCGGTGTGATCTAGCATTGGTTGAGTCACCTAGGGAGATGACTAAGGTTAAGAGCTCAAGGGGGAGCTCTAGGAGTCAAGTTGGGGCCCATGGTCTATGGATCCCGGGAGGGTTTCTCTCGGAAGTCTAGATGGGGTCATGGAGTGTGCCAATGGATGTGGAGACGGATTTGAGTCTCAATCCTAGGGATTTGGCATGTTAGATTTGAGTTTCATGCATGGAAATATGATATTGGGGTCATATTGCATGAAAGGTGGTTTTTTATGTATAAATACCATATAAATCAATGCTAGAGATGCATTGTGGTTTGGTAAGGGCAGAGACATCAAGAGAAGGTCAAAACTAGGACTTTAGGTCAAGGTTCGATTGAACTATTTAACTAGTTTTGGGTTTTGTGTCATTCTTAGGATTGGTGATAGATACATGGGTGGATGTATTTTTCCCAAGAAGACACGAGTACCACAATCCTCTCCATTAAATTTGAGAATTTTTGAAGATTTGTGAAATTTCTGGTGCATTTCTAAAATTACGTTAAAAATGCTGAAAATTGGTTTTCCAGAGTCAGTCGACTGATCTGGGCTGAATTAGTTTTCAGCAATCGAAAAGTGTCCAAATGATGTAAAACAAGTGTATGGGGGGGGGGGGGGTTAGTACACTGTGTTTATGATCATTGGGGGTTAAAGAGTCCAATAAGGGAGAAATTGTTGGAGTCTTTTTGATGTGTGGCAAAGGGGGAGAAGTGTTGGGTTTAAGTGGGAAACCAAACACGCCTTTGCAAGAAATCCTAGGTCTAAGGGGAGCTTAGGTAAAGGGGGGGGGCATTGTTTCTCCATTCGTTGGGGTAAGGGGAACCTTGGAGAAGTTCTTAAAAAGTCTTTATAAGTCCAATGTAGGGGGAGCCTTGGGAAGGTTTTTAAAAGCCCGTTTTGGTAAAAGTCCTAATTCTTGGGGAGGTTAGGTGTGGGGATACCTTGTGATAGGATCCATGCATGTTTGTATTATATTTGTTTTCACTAACTTAAACGTATTGCCAAACATCAAAAAGGGGGAGATTGTTGGGGCAATCTATTGTCCGGAGTGACCATGTGTTTTGATGTTTGGTCAAAGGGTTTAAGTTATGTTTACCCTTGTGTTTTGATATGTGCATTTGAGTATGCAAGTCTTGCAGGATACACATGGACTTAGCTGGACGGCTTCGGGCACGGTGAAGGGTGGCATAGAGGCAAGCCGTGGGCTTGTGTGCACCCGAGGGACCATGGGTATAGCAGGGACGATGAACCGAGGGATGCGGACTTCGAGGCATGCGTGAAGGATGACATGGAGGCAAGCCGAGGGCTTGTGTGCGCATCTGAGTGACGGGAGCCGAAGACGAAGAGAGCGTGAAGGCAACAGATTGAGGCTGCTGGTGAAGAGTCAACTAAATTGTGAGGGTACGAGTGCTGAGGGAATGTACTCGGGAAATCCTAGGGGTCGAGTGTGTTAGATCGTGGCGCTTGCTAGAGGCGGGGTGAATAGCACTTTTCTCGAACTTTCTCTACAAGATGGTTAGCACAATACAAGCAATATAATGAAAAATATAAATTCCAATGCTAACAAGAAGAATTTACTTGGTATCCACCCCGAAAGGTGACTAATCCAAGGATCCACGCATGAGCACACACTCCACTATGAAACGTCTCCTTCAAGGTGGAGGAAACCTTTATAAGGTTGTCTTCTTCCTCTTTACAAGATGAAAATAAAAGTGAGAGGAAGAACTGGTCACTTTTGGCACGAACAACACTTTGGTACACTTAAGAACTACCGTACCTACCTCGTGCTCAAAAGTCACCCTTTATATAAGAGTAAAGGACAACTCCACGAGTTGTCCAGCCCGACACCAGTCGACTGCCCCTGGGGCAGTCGACTGGTCTAGCCTTAATTTCTAGCCAACGGCTAGTTTTCGGGGTTACCAATCGACTGCCCCTGGGGCAGTCGACTGGTCCAGGGTCAGAAACCTTCTGTGAGTTTCTGTTCTTGCTGGCAGTCGACTGCCATTCTCCCAGTCGACTGCCCAGCTTATACAATCACTCACTTTCACTCCGAAGACCCTCCTTCACGTGTGCCTTCAGGGGCACTCCCTTGGCTTGCCCCTTGAAGTCTTCTTCCACCGACTATCGTCCCTCGGATGCGCACACAAGCCTTCCCTTGGCTTGCCTCCATGCCACCCTTCACGTGTGCCTCGGATCAAGAATTTGGAAGTTGGAATTGTGGAAGCTAAATTCAGCCAAAATCTGATGGAGCCATAATTTTCAGCTGATCAGATTTGATTAAGGCAGAATCTGTGCAGAAAATCAGTGTCAAGAGCTGAGAATGCAGTTTGTATCAACTTGAGCTGAATTTTGGGTTTCCAAGGCTGTGAATCAGGGAACAAGTTCGGAATTGTATTAAAGAGTGTTGAGAACACCAAATGCTGACCAAATCTGGAAGAAATTCAGATGCTAGAGGCTACTGATCAGAAACAGAATTCGAAAAGACTGACCAAAAATCTGAATTGAAACAGCGAAAGGTTGCTGCCGAGTGTTGAATTTGGAGTTACTGAAATTTTATGAATTGAAAGGGAGTAAGCTGCGAGTTCTGAATTTATTGAAGGAATGTTTGTGAAGCTGATTTAGAGGAAGCAGTGATTGAAAAGCAGTAAAGGCATTTTCGGAAATGCAGTGGGAGAAGTGGCTAAAATTCAAAACTGCTGATCAGAATTGTGTAGTGAACTCCCAATGTTGTTAGATAATTCAGATTCTTTATCGAAAAATCTGTAGTAGATTGATGTAGATAGGGAACCTCAAGTTGAATTCGGCTGGAAAGTTGAAAGGGAACAGATGGCACAGACAAAGAAATCAAAGAAAAGAAGGTTGTGCCAAAAAGAAAAAAAATTTCTGCTAGTTGGATAGAGAATGGCTTGGCTCAAAAGTTGGGAAGTCAAGATCTGTATCTGAAGTTGGAGGTGCACATTCAATTTCAGATCTAAGAAAAACAAATGGGCTAGAAGTTTCGAAGAAAAGCAGGGAAAGAAAATCTAAGCTTAATTTGAAAGGCAGTGGCCAAGGAGAGGATCAAAAGATGGAATTTACAAGCAAAGGATTCAAGGAAGAATAGATTGTTTCGATTACAATGGGCAAAGTAGTAGCAATTTCAAACTGAAATTTTGATTTTGGAAATCAGAGATGCAGTGCCGAAATTAAGGGAGTCCTTATGAAGAAAATCTGCAATGGAAATATTGGTACGCAAAGCAAAAAGAAGAAAATCTGCTACTTGGAGCTGCACTTCTTTGTGCCAAAGGTGCTGATCAGTCCAATTGAAGCTCACGGCAGTGTGATTGGAAGCTAGCTTTGATAAGGAAGTGTAGCTGAACACAATTGGAGCTGGACAGATATGAAACAATGCAGAGAATCTGTGCTATTGCAGAAAACATTTAGCTATTGCAGAAAATCTGAGCTGGAAATCCAATCTACTGATCTGGAATGGAATGAAATTGCAGATGAACAAAATCTAAGCTGGAAATCCAACTAACTGATCAGAAGTTTGAATGGGACAGAAAAACTGATAAGAGTTCAGATCAGAGACAGAATTAAAGGCTGAAAAGAAGCTAAAGGAGTGCTGAATCTGAGCTGGTAATGCTGAATCTGAGTTTTCCGAGTGCTGGAATCTGAAGACCATCTGAAAACATGCTGAATTGAAGCCGAACCAAGCTGGAAAAATCTGAAACAAAGTGCAGTGAAGGCATTTCCGAAATCAGTGAAGGCAAGGGGCTGAAATTTAATGGGCTGATTTGAATTTTTGAGTGGAACACTTAAGGGTTCCACTATCATTTGATACAAGCACTCTTGATGTTAATTGTTGGAGAAATCAGAAGTTTTGCAAGATCTGAAGTTATATCATGGAAGCCGGAATCTGAGAGAGAAAAAAAAAGAGAGAGAGAACAAATGAGGAAGTGTGCCAACTTGTAAAGGAAGTGTATCAAGAGTGAGTTACAAGGGTTGTTGAGTGAAAATTTCATGTTGAGTATCTATTTCACTTGATATCATATGTTTTTTGATACAAAGCTGAGCAGAAAAGAAAGAAGAGAAAGAAGAATGAGAAAAGAAAAGCAAAGTTGGCAAGCATAAATAAGAATTGGCACATTGAAACCAAGGAAGGGTTTCTCATCCAAATCAAAGGCAATTACTTAAATTTGACTTTACCACACTTATGAGCTCACTAGAGGACTGTAAAAAGAAGCAAAGTGCATCAAAAGCATCCTCAAGCACTCAAGTCTTCCACTTTACCAATTTTTTCATTTCCTTGGCTTTTATTTCACTCCTTACCATTTTCTATGTTTTTCTTTGTTTTTATAGATGTTGATCCTAATCATGACTAATGGTGGAGAGTAGATAATAAGCAAGCCTATGGTAGTGCAAGAAGCATGTGTGTTTGAGTGAGCTCCACTTCCATCATCAAGTTAGAACTTAAGGAGAGAGCCACCAAAATTTTCCTTGAAAGGCTAGTGATTTAAATTCATCTCAATGAATCATGATGGATGAAAAGGCTAAGTTGTTGATTTAAGGACAAGATATTAGTCCATAGAGCTTAGATTTATGAGAATTGACGACCTTAGGTAATTTCTTTTCATTTGCTTCTAATTATGCTTAAGTAAACCTAGGGAATACATATTTACTATTTTCGCGAGACGCTCAAGCTCAAGTGTGGGGGAGTTGATAAATACTATATTATTGATTATTTGAGCTGCTAAAATCCATGATTGACCTATGTTTTTATTGCTAAAATTGTGAAATTGCCCTAGCTTTTAGAACTTACTCTTGTTTTGGACTTAATTGCAAATTGGCATAAAATTGGATTATTTGGCCACTAAATTCTTGATCTATTTTTGTAGGCATCAAAGGTTCAAGGATATAGGGCATATTGGGTCAAACTTGAATCGGAAGTAACCCGATCGAATTATCAAGATTATGATTAAATCTGGGTCGTCCGATTCAAAAGCGGCTAGATCTGAGCCATCCGGGATCATCTGAAGCAATCCGAGCTAGGGCTAGGGTTGATCAAGCACCCTGATCATGATCTGAAGGTTTCATCCCAATCAGAGCTCAATCAACCGTTGGATCAAGCTTGGAG
The DNA here is from genome assembly GCA_024364735.1 of Boesenbergia rotunda. Lineage (NCBI taxonomy): Eukaryota > Viridiplantae > Streptophyta > Magnoliopsida > Zingiberales > Zingiberaceae > Boesenbergia > Boesenbergia rotunda. The sequence goes on along the minus strand of JAGFNQ010004143.1, from coordinate 159,969 downwards.
GGCTCTTGATCATCCATTCAAAGATTAGGTTGATCTGGACCATCCGTTACATATCTGGAGGATCCGAGCTACCACGAGACAGATCCTAACCTCAGATCATCATCATCAATGTTTGGCTCAATTCAGACCAAGATCAGCCGTTGGATTGAAGTGGATCAATCACAGCCGTCCATTGGTTATTACTTAAGGAAAAATCACGCAGCTTCTTCCTCCATCGCGTCTTCGCCGCAACAGTCGAGTTCTTCATTTTCTTCATCGTTTTCTTCCATTTTTCATCCAATCGAAGGCGCAGTCACTCAATCCATCATCAGAGCAAGGGCTAGGTCAGTGAAGAGAGTCTCAGAGAGGTTTCAGATTGGATTTGTGCTCAATAGTGAAGCTGCGTGAGGTTTCAGCAGATTCACTACTCGAATTCAGCGAGCTCAGCTGTGCTCCATTTCCACTGCATCCGAGCTGACCAGAGGGGTTCCCTGGAAAGTTTCGGTCATGCCCTAATCCAAATCGCAAGCCACCACAGCGAGTTTGATGAATTCGGAAGCTAATTTCAGTTTGAGCAGGATTTGATCTGTTTCAGTAGCAGAGACGTATCTTCACTGATTTGTTGAGCTTGCGGGTCCGAAGTTCACTCTTGATTGACGACCAAGGCGTTCTTGAGTTGGAGAAGGGTTGAGGAGTAGCTTAGGTCCTTAATTTCCAAGTTTTGTAGCTGTAATTGGATTACTGCACTGTTCTGTTTCTGCAATTTTAGTTTTCAGCTGTCTTAGTTGTAATTCTGAATTGTTTGGTTTCATTAGGTCTGTAATTCTTAGAGCTAAGTAGTTTACAACTTGTTTAGTGAACAAATAGATCAAATTTCAGCTTATTTCTTTGTCAATTGTTGCGTGCCAAGTCGACTTGCTGCGTGCCAAGTTTGTTTGCTGTGTATCAACAATTTCATTCTCCTTTCACTAGTTTATGTTCAGTAATTGCTAGCTAAGTTTCCTGGCACATAGATTAGTTGCTTAAATTCGTTTTGCACTAGCTAATTTAGCCTTTAATCTATTGCGAAAACAAGATCAGTAGCTAATCTTTCAATTTTGAAATCTGAAATTTCAGCCATTTGGTTTCTGAATTTTTATTTCTCTAGATCTGATTTCAGCTTCAATTCCTCTCCTTAGTATTGCTTAGTTCTTTCCTCATAGCCTAGTTTTGCCAATCAAACCAATCAGCTTAAAAATTTGAGTTGAAAGATTACTCATTTCTTAACTTGGAGAGAGTTTTTGGCACAAGGAATTTCTCCTTGCGTGCCAACTGATTTGCAGTTTTTGCAATCTGAATTTAACTTGGTTTTGTGGCATATGTTGTGTTTGAATTCAATAAACTTGCACTCACTCATATCCGAATCTTGTTGGCAGTGGTTGGGTTCCAAAACACTTTAGCTAGTTGAGTTGCAATTGCTTGGTTGAGTTCTAATTTCGCATGCTATTAATTGTGTTAAGCTTGTTTATTTCCGAAAACTCCCATCACTGCCTTACTTCATTGCATAGCATTTCGTTTTGTGTTGAAATCAGGAAACAGTTGCCAAAATCTTTGTATGTGCTTTAATTAGGTTTTCCATTGGTTGAGTTGGTTGTTACCATCCTTTTGTGTAGTTTATTAGCTAAATCTTCTCTTTTCATTGCAATTTCAATTTCGATTATAACCCAAAACCAAATTTATTTCTTTGAAACCCAAAACATAAACGACACATAAACCAAGCTCGAATCAAACACTACAACTAGTCCCGAGAAAAAATACGACCTGTGGCCCCTATATTACATTTTCAGATTTTGATTGTAAAAAAGGTTTCCAGTTATTCATTCACATTTAAATCTGATGGTCCCAACTTTCGTGACAATTTAATCTAGTAGATTCGGGGCTATCAAATTTTTGTAGGACCGGTGCCGTCGATAGAGGGGGGGTGAATATCGACCTTGAAAATCTTTCGCGGAAACCTCGTGAAAAACTCGTTCGTTCTAGACTTAGAAAATTAGTAGCGCAGCGGAAAAGTAAAAGCAGAAAAATAAATGCAGAACAGAAGGACACGCGGGATTTATTTACTTGGTTCCCGACCCCCCTGGGTCAGTATGTCCAAGGCCTATGTACTTGGCGTGAGTCCACTATTGGTCTCCTTTCCGGAATTTTCGGAGATGGAGAAAACCCGTCTTACAGTTTGCAATTACAAAAAGATATTGAAAATTAAAGTGCGGAATAATTAAAAACAAACCGAACACAAATATGAAACTTGGCCGATCTGGACCTCCGAAGTGCCGCGCACTTCCTCCTGGAGCCTCCCGGTCTTAAAGCCTTGTTTCTAGCGCGTTGTCGTCGGCCGTAATGATCAGAATCGCTCTTGGAAGTTGTGTATAAAGCTGAGGGGTCGAAGCCCCTTATATAGGCCTCCTGGGGGCGCCCTGGACGCTGGGGGCGCCCCGGAAGACTCGGTCAAACTTTATCCCTGCGTCTACCTCGCCGCAGCTGATAACAGCTTTGACCAGGGCGCCCCAGATCTTCCGGGCGCCCATCTTGAACCCAGTCAGCGCTTATCCAATGCTTCATCCTCGCAGCAACGAAACTGTGTTGACCAGGGCGCCCTGGTGCATGAGGGCGCCCTGCATAGGGCCTCCAACAAGCTTGCTTTGTCTTGGTTCTTGGTACCTGCAATATCCACAAACACAAAGCATAGATACATATAATATTGGTTTTAAGGACTTGGTTCTGACTTCGGATTTGCACGAAACCCTAGGTCGAACCGGCACGAGTTCCTATCCCCTAGAACTCGCCCTTCACCTACTCCTTTCAGTAGACGGTTGCCACCCAGCCCTTCGGGTGGACTTTAACTTAGCTTCCGATTACTCCGGATCTCGAGACGCCCAAACCCTGACCCGTCTCTACTCCTGTCCTTAGTCATCGCTCAGCTAAGTTGCTTTGTCCCTTGGACCTAGTCTTCATTTCCTAGCAGTCCTTCGCCAGGTGCCTAGCAGTCCTTCGCTAGGGCTTTTGTTACCAAGCGGTCCTTCGCCTGGTGCCTAGCAATCCTTCGCTAGGTCTTCTATGCCTAGTAGTCCTTCACTAGGTGCCTAGCAGCCCTTCACTAGGTTTTAGGGTTATGATACCTAGCAGCCCTTCGCTAGGTGCCTAGCAGCCCTTCGCTAGGTCTTGAGGTTTCGATACCTAGCAACCCTTTGCTAGGTGCCCAGCATCCCTTCGCTGGGACTTAGGGTTTCGATGCCTAGATCAACTAGGACTTTTCTTCAGCTAACTTCTCTCTTACTCCCCTTTGTCTGTTCAATGTATCACTGACTTAAGTATATTGTCAAACATTGAAACACTTCAAGAGGAACATCATTTATGCAACTTGCACCAACAATCTCCCCCTTTTTTATGTTTGACAATAACTTAAGTTAGATTGGTTTAAGGGGCTACTTTATCATCCTTGGGATCAAACTAAAACATGACATTAGTTTTGTAAAACATTTTGATCAAATGGTCCTTTAGTAAGAATCCCAAAAAAAATTCTAACTTAAGCACACCTCTCCCCCTTTGTCATACATCAAAAAAAACAAAAATACTTGCGCCAACAATGAGAGTATTTCGAAAATACTTAGCATAAAATTTTGAAGACATAGCATAAAACAAATACTTAAGTATTATGAGCTCAGAAAACTTTAGACAATATTTTGAAAAAGAATTTTTGAAGGTACAAATATTTTGAAAGATGATAAGTAATTTTTGAAAAATATAAGTACCTTTGAAAAATGTATTGAGTTTTTGAAAACTAGGTACTTTTGAAAGAATATTAGATTTTACTTGGTTTATTTTCCAGTCTGACACCATCCTGGGAGACCTTGTTGACTACAAGGATATTTCCTAAGTGTCCTGGAAATTTTTCAACCCAAGTAAATATTATTTCAAGAATTTCATGAGTCACAGAATAATAGTATGTAAGTTAATTTTGAAAAATGAAAAAAACTTTAAAGTTATAATACTTGATTTGGTTTTCTTCCAGTCTGACACAATCATAGGAAACCTTGTTGACTACAAGGACATTTTCCTAAGTGTCCTGGAGGATTTTTCAAACTCAAGATATTATTTCAGATTGATCAAAATCAGATGAATGAATATATATATATATATATTTTTAAATTGATGGCATTTAAAAATAATACTTATGTTTTCAACAGGATTTGAAAATACCGCGCATGAAAACATTTGAAATATTTAATAATTCTTTTAATTTGACCTCCCCCTAAACTTGACCCAGTCCCGGGAAGCTTGTTGACCACAAGTACTCTTCCTCTGAGTCTTAAGGTTTGATTCAGATCAAAAGAATAATAATTTTCAAGATGATTTAAAACTTGTTAGACTCCCCCTAAATTTGACACGTCCTAGGAGTCCTTGAAGATCATAAAGTGGACATTTCCTCTGTGTCTTTAGGGTTTATCAAAGTCAAAGAACCGATAATTTTTTAAGTAGATAAATTTTGAAGTCACAATTTGGAAAGAAGATAATTTTGAAAACATATGTAATGCAAATTAAGGTGCAGTTTTCGAAAAATATTTTTAATAAAAAGAATAAAACACTCCCCCTGCATCCAACACCATTTGACTCTATCTAAGTGCCTTAAGGAACTTTAGTGTTGTCCTAAGAGGCTTGTGTCTAATTGAGTGAGTCAAACAAATTTTTGAAAAGATATATTTTTGGAAAATGTATAATATATATAATCAAACAGACAAGCATGAATTCCATAAAAATATTATTATGTTGAAGCACTATTTTGAAAATATATTTTTAGGAAAATATTCTTACCATTTTGAAAAATAATTTTGAAAAATATTTTTCATTTCATTAATCCTTAACATCTCACCCATTTTAGATGTATCAATACAACAAGCATAGTTACCTTATGGGTGTATTGTGAGATGCTTGGATCATTTTTTATTAATTTATTTTTAATTCTAAGATTTAATTGAAGCTTGTGTTAGATTTGAATTTGACACGAAGTAACTTGAATTTGAATTTCAAAAATTGGTTTCCAGGTCTTGGCGAGGCACTAGGCCTTCTTTGGCCGTAGCCTTATGGGATCATCCACCCTTTCCATAACAAAGCCTTTTAATGAAATTTCATTTTCAAAATTACTTTTTGAAAAATTCTGGTCTAACTAGTTTGGGTCTTGGATCGGTAGCTTCGGCTAGTTCCGCCAAGATGGCTTCCCTAAAGTACTATAATCTCACCTCCACCCAATACTAGGTTAATCAAGTTTCAATTATTCTTTTTCTTATAGCCAGTCTAATATATGCATAAAATTTAAATATGAATGACATGTCATATATTTTAAAAGCATAGCAAATGCATGTCATGGCAGTTATGCATGAGTCAAACAAGTCAAATAATTTTATTTAAGTTTCTAAAATGTATCAAATTCCCGATTTGATACATGTCGAGTGAACCCGCGAATATGTCAACCCACTTTGACATATTTAATGTTATTAATTTTAATTTTTATACTTTGGGTAAAATTTTAGCTTAGTTCGAGTTAAGTTATTTAAGGATTAATTGGAGATTATAATGATTAAGGATTAATTAATTGATGTTGAATTAATTAAAGTTGAATTAATTTGAATTATTTAGACTTGTTTAATATTTAATTGATTAGAATTTGAATTATTAAGAATTAATTAATTCGAATTAGAATTATTAAGAATTAATTAATTCGAATTTGAATTATTAAGATTTGATTTGAATTTAATTAATATTTAAATTAAGATTTAATTTGAATTTAATTAATATTTAATTAAGATTAATTAATTCGAATTTAATTTGAATTTAAATAATTAAGATTAATTAATTTGAATTTAATTTGAATTTAAATAATTAAGATTAATTAATTCGAATTTAAATAATTAAGATTAATTAATTTGAATTTAATTTAAATTTAAATAATTAAGATTAATTAATTTGAATTTATTTTGAATTTAAATAATTAAGATTAATTAATTTGAATTTAATTTGAATTTAAATAATTAAGATTAATTAATTTGAATTTAATTTGAATTTAAATAAATTGATTCGACTTTAATTGAATTATTTGAATTAATTTAATTTAAAGTTATGACGATTAATTAATAATTGTGGGTTTAAATTCATCATTTTCATTATTTCAAAAATTTCTTCTTCATTCTTATCTTTGTTTTCAAGTTTTTCTAATAATTTTGATTTATTTGAATTTTTATAATTTTCATTAATTAGGGCCTTTATTTTAGAAAATTCTATATCCTCCTTAATATTAGATTTTTCAATATTCTCACAGTAGGTGGAGTAAATTGGGCCACTAGTTAATGTTTTATAGTAATATTCAATATTTTCTATGATTAAGTTATTATGTAGGAGAAGTTTAACTTCAAAATTATCCTCAGATATATTTTCAATATTATCTAGATTATCTTTAAGATTTTCACAATTAATTTCTGAATTAATCTTGAGATTTTCAGAATTAATTTCTGAATTATCCTTAAGATATTCAAATTTGAATTCGGATTTATCCTTAGGATTTTCAAATTTGAATTCGGAATTATCCTTAGGATTTTCAAATTTGAATTCCGAATTATCCTTAGAATTTTCAAATTTGAATTCCGAATTATCCTTAGGATTAATTTTGTCTGAATTAAGATTATCAGAATTAATTTTATCAGAATTAATTTTATCAGATAAATTATCAGAATTAATTTTGTCAGAATTAATATTTTCAGAATTAATATTTTCAGAATTAATATTAGAAATTTCTGAATTGATATTTTGAATTAAACAATTAATTTCTGATATTTTAGTTGTATTCACATTTTGTAATTTATCATGCAAAATATTTAATCTACTATGCAGTAAATTTAATTTTTCAGAAAAATTAACTGAATTATCTAAGGATAGTGCAGGAAATTGTACAACTTTTGGAATGTAAATCTTGTGTACCTTTGCCGGACACTTGTTTTTGTAATGTCCGTATTTCTCGCACTTGAAGCATTGCACGTGATCCTTGTTTTTCCGGACTCCTGGCGCTGGTATCTCCTTTGCCGCCGGTGACGAACGATTCTTACGAGTAGGACACTGATTTTTGTAGTGCCCTCTCTCCCTGCACGTGAAACAAATAATATGCAACTTAAAATTTGACATAAAAAAATTGTACCTGATTCACCCCTGGGCTCCCCCTCAATTCCTGGCATCGTTGCTCCGTCGGCGGTTAGTCCGGTGAAGAGCGGCTCGGCTCTGATACCAATTGTAGGACCGGTGCCGTCGATAGAGGGGGGGTGAATATCGACCTTGAAAATCTTTCGCGGAAACCTCGTGAAAAACTCGTTCGTTCTAGACTTAGAAAATTAGTAGCGCAGCGGAAAAGTAAAAGCAGAAAAATAAATGCAGAACAGAAGGACACACGGGATTTATTTACTTGGTTCCCGACCCCCCTCGGTTAGTACGTCCAAGGCCTATGTACTCGGCGTGAGTCCACTATTGGTCTCCTTTCTGGAATTTCCGGAGGCGGAGAAAACCCGTCTTACAGTTTGCAATTACAAAAAGATATTAAAAATTAAAGTGCGGAATAATTAAAAACAAACCGAACACAAATATGAAACTTGGCCGATCTGGACCTCCGAAGTGCCGCGCACTTCCTCCTGGAGCCTCCCGGTCGTAAAGCCTTGTTTCTAGCGCATTGTCATCGGTCGGAATGATCAGAATCGCTCTTGGAAGTTGTGTATAAAGCTGAGGGGTCGAAGCCCCTTATATAGGCCTCCTGGGGGCGCCCTGGACGCTGGGGACGCCCCGGAAGACTCGGTCAAACTTTATCCCTACGTCTACCTCGCCGCAGCTGATAACAACTTTGACCAGGGCGCCCCGGATCTTCCGGGCGCCCATCTTGAACCCAGTCAGCGCTTATCCAATGCTTCATCCTCGCAGCAACGAAACTGTGTTGACCAGGGCGCCCTGGTGCATGAGGGCACCCTGGTGCATGAGGGCGCCCTGCATAGGGCCTCCAACAAGCTTGCTTTGTCTTGGTTCTTGGTACCTGCAATATCCACAAACACAAAGCATAGATACATATAATATTGGTCTTAAGGACTTGGTTCTGACTTCAGATTTGCACGAAACCCTAGGTCGAACCGGCACGAGTTCCTATCCCCTAGAACTCGCCCTTCACCTACTCCTTTCAGGAGACGGTTGCCACCCAGCCCTTCGGGTGGACTTTAACTTAGCTTCCGATTACTCCGGATCTCGAGACGCCCAAACCCTGACCCGTCTCTACTCCTGTCCTTAGTCATCGCTCAGCTAAGTTGCTTAGTCCCTTGGACCAAGTCTTCATTTCCTAGCAGTCCTTCGCCAGGTGCCTAGCAGTCCTTCGCTAGGGCTTTTGTTACCAAGCGGTCCTTCTCCTGGTGCCTAGCAATCCTTCGCAAGGTCTTCTATGCCTAGTAGTCCTTCACTAGGTGCCTAGCAGCCCTTCGCTAGGTCTTAGGGTTATGATACCTAGCAGCCCTTCGCTAGGTGCCTAGCAGCCCTTCGCTAGGTCTTGAGGTTTCGATACCTAGCAACCCTTTGCTAGGTGCCCAGCATCCCTTCGCTGGGACTTAGAGTTTCGATGCCTAGATCAACTAGGACTTTTCTTCAGCTAACTTCTCTCTTACTCCCCTTTGTCTGTTCAATGTATCACTGACTTAAGTATATTGTCAAACATTGAAACACTTCAAGAGGAACATCATTTATGCAACTTGCACCAACAATTTTTAGCGCCGTTGCCGGAGATTTACTAGTTGACTTGTTTGATTTTTGCTTGTGCACTTATTTCATATCATTCTTGACTTACTTTTGTGCTTATTGCTATATCTTTTGATTTGATTTTAATTGTTTTATCTCTTTATCCACTTTTACTGTGATTTGTTTTATTTTATGACCAGGTCTTTAGGTGGTGATTTAGAAGATTTCGACCCTGAGATTGAGAGGACTTTCAGAGTCAGGAGGTGGCAGGCCATTCATTCTGAGACTACAGATATCCCTCCTATTCAGACTATCTTCACTCACTCAGGCAGTGACATGGCAGACCACTAGAGAACGATGAAGGAGCTTGCAGCACCGGATGCTGCATTTCAGTACTCCAGCATAGCTTATCCAGAGCTGGGGGGAAATTTTGAGTTAAGATCTGGACTTATAAATTTGTTGCCAAAGTTTCAGGGACTTACTGGAGAGGATCCAAACAGACACCTGCACGAATTCCATGTGGTATGCTCTACTATGAAGCCTCAGGGCATTTCTGAAGAAGACATCAAGCTGAGAGCTTTTCCCTTCACACTGACAGGAGCAGCAAAAGACTGGTTTTATTATCTGCCTACAGGGCATGTGTCTAGTTGGATCGCTATGAAGAAGGCATTTTTGGAGAAGTATTTCCCAGCCTCCAGGACAGCTATAATCAGAAAAAGCATCTGTGGGATTCAGCAAGTGGTTGGTGAGACATTGTATGACTACTGGGAGAGGTTTAACAAGCTGTGTTCAAGTTGCCCCCAGCATCAAATCAGCGAGCAATTATTGATTCAGTACTTCTATGAGGGATTACTGCAGATGGACAGAGTTATGATAGATGCTGCATCTGGAGGGGCTCTAGTGAACAAGACACCAATGCAAGCTAGGGAGCTAATTTCTAATATGGCTGAGAATTCCCAACAATTTGGGAGCAGAGCCTTGACCACTAGAGGAGTGGGTGAAGTTCAGGTAGTTCCTACTGATCAGAAGGAGGTTGCGAATGCATTGATGGAGCTCACCTCGGCTTTTAAGCAAATGGAATTAAAAATGGAAAGACAAATTCAACTCCTTCAGTACCTCCACCTTCAAGCCAAATGATAAGCGTGTGTGGCATTTGCTCTAGTCAAGAGCACACTTCAAACTCATGCCCCACCCTCCAACAGGACGAGACAGTAGCAGCTTTAGTGAGAGGACAATTCCAAGCAAGAAATAATCCGTATTCCTCTACTTATAACCCCGGTTGGAGGAATCATCCTAACTTGAGGTATGGGAATGCTTTCTGCCAACAAGAGCCTCAAAATCAACCCTCACAGCAGCAACAACCGAATTTCCAGCAGCCCCAAAAAAATCAGATCAATCAGCAACATTTTCAGCCATCAAACCAAAATTTTTAACCTCCGTTTCAGCTTAATTCCCAACAATTTCAACAACAATTCCAGCCATTTGAACCTCAATTCCAGCAATCTTATCAAGGGCAGCAAGGCTTTCAATCATTCCCAGCTATCCAAGCTCCAAATCAACAAAATTTTCAGCCATCACAGCCCTTGAATCAGAATTTTCATCCCTACAACTCCCAGCAAGGTTTTCAAGCATCTCAGCAATTTAATCAGTCCTTTAATCAGCCCCAACAGCCATGTTTTCAACAAAATCAGCAAGCTCAAAATTTTCAGCCTACTTCATCCTTTCAAGGTCAATCAAGAAGCTATTCTAACCAAGGAGGTTATGGGAGCTCAAGTGGAGGAAATGCGCCCCAACAGAGGGTTGAGGATATGTTTCAACAAGTTCTACAACAACAACAACAACAAGGTTGGCAACAAAACGTTGAGAGGCAAATAGGGCAATTGGCGAGTGGAATTAATCAAAATCAAGCTCAAGGATCAAGTCAACTTTCTTCCCTAACTGTTCCTAATCCCAAAGGGAATGTGAGTGCTATAACTTTGAGAAGTGGGAAGGTTACAACATCTCCAAAGAGTCCAAGAGCAGAATTTTCAGGAGACCGGACAGCAACTTCAATTCTAGCTCCAAACAGCAATGAAATGAGTTCAAATTCAGCTGATTCCAACCCTAGCCCGTTCCCAACCCTTTCCTCAAGCAACCCTCCAAATTTGGTGGCAAACGGAGAAGAAAACAATGCCAAGATGCAAGGGACAGCAGCCTCTACGCAAGGGACAGCAGGGCAGAATTCAGAAGCTCCACTTCCGGCCAAAGTTGATGATTTTAGGGTTCCATTACCCTTTCCACAGCAGAGAACAGATGCCAAAAAGCAAGTGGAGGAGGAGAAGGCCAAGGAATTTAATGAACTAGTGGAACTTTTTAGTAAGGTAGAGATCAATGTACCTTTATTGACCATGATCAAGTAAATTCCAAAGTATGCTAAGTTTTTGAAGGATCTTTGTATTCATAAAAAGAAACTCAAGGAAAATGAGTTGGTCAGCTTTGGGAAGAACATCTCAGCACTTATCCATACCATTCCTCAGAAGTGCGAAGACCCAGGGGTATTTACTGTTTCTTGTGAGATTGGGAGCACCATATTCCATGATGCTATGCTTGATTTAGGAGCTTCCATAAATGTGATGCCTAGGTCAGTATTTCAGATGCTTGGCATAGGCCCTTTACAGCCCACTGGCGTGGTGATACAGCTAGCAGACAGGAGTCAGACCCACCCAGCAGGTATGATTGAAGATGTCTTGGTGAAGGTAAAGGAGCTAATATTTCCTGCTGATTTCTATATTCTGGATTACTTGGCACACCGTTCTCCACTGATCTTAGGCAGACCTTTTTTGAAGATGGCCAGAACAAATATTGATGTATATGCCGGGACACTTTCTATGGAGATTGGAGATACGGTTGTACAGTTCAGCCTTTTTGATGATATGAAGCATCCAAGAGAGGACCATTCCATCATGAGCATTGATATTCTAGATGAGTTGGCACAAACAGAGCTAGAGGCTGAAGGATTTCTAGAGGATTTTTCTGGAGGAGCTATTGATTCAGAGGAGGCTGAGAGAGTACTGACTGCTGATACTGAGGATTTTTCAGAAGACATTTCAAACACACTTCCAGCTGGAGAGATTTTTCTAGGTGTAGGGGATAGCACAGAGCCCCAAGGATCACCTATTTTTCTTGATATTCAAAGTGTAGGGGATTGCACTAAGCCCCAGGGACCACTTATTTCTACTGAAGAGGACCAGAGTGAATTGAAGCCATTACCAGGTCACTTGAAGTATGCATACTTAGGAGAGGAGCAGACTTTTCCTGTTATTATTGCACAGCATTTGGAGTCAGAATAAGAAGAAAAATTACTGCAAGTCCTGAGGCACTACAAAAAGGCAATTGGGTGGACTTTATCAGATATACCAGGTATCAGCCCAGCTATCTGCATGCGCAGGATATTTTTAGAAGATAATGTCAAATCGGTGAGGCAACCACAAAGGAGACTCAACCCACTTATTTTGGATGTTGTAAAGAAAGAGGTGACTAGACTTCTACAGGCAGGTATCATTTACCCTATTTCTGACAGTCAGTGGGTTAGTCCTATTCACGTGGTGCCCAAGAAATCTGGAGTGACCGTGGTGGCGGATGAAAGTAATGAACTAGTGCCCACTAGAGTTAAGAATTCCTGGAGAGTCTGCATTGATTACAGGAAACTCAACAAGGTCACAAGGAAAGATCACTTCCCTCTACCATTCATTGATCAGATGCTTGAGAGACTGGCAGGGAAGTCACACTACTATTTCTTGGACGGATTTTCAGGCTATTTTCAGATTTGCATAGATCTAGAGGACCAGGAGAAGACCACCTTCACTTGCCCCTTTGGCACATTTGCCTATAGACGTATGTCCTTCGGACTCTGCAACGCACCCGGTACCTTTCAGAGATGTATGGTGAGTATATTCGGTGAGTTGCTAGAGGACTGTATGGAGGTATTTATGGATGATTTTTCAGTTTATGGCACGTCTTTTGATTCATGTTTGAATAACTTGTCTAGGGTTTTACATCGTTGCATTGAAACTAACCTTGTTCTTAATTTTGAGAAATGTCATTTTATGGTAGAGCACGGGATTGTACTTGGACATATAGTCTCTCAGAAGGGTATTGAGGTAGATCCTGCTAAAATCAGTGTTATTTCTTCTTTATCTTACCCCGTATGCGTACGGGATATTCGTGCTTTTCTTGGACATACAGGATTTTACCGTAGATTTATTAGAGACTTCAGCTTGATTGCTCGACCCTTGACACGACTTTTGCAGAAGGATGATGAGTTTCACTTTGATGAAAAATGCAAAGAAGCTTTTCATAGACTCAGGGAGGCTCTTACCTCAGCCCCTATTATTACATCACCTGACTGGACTTTACCTTTTGAATTAATGTGTGATGCTTCTAACTTTGTAGTGGGAGCTGTTCTAGCACAGAGGGTTGATGGAGCACCACATGTCATTTCCTATGCCTCCAAAACCCTAGATGCCGCCCAAGCCAACTACACCACGACTGAAAAGGAGCTTCTTTCCATTGTTTTTGCTTTAGATAGATTCAGATCGTATTTATTGTGCTCACGTGTGGTTATTTTTTCTGACCATGCAGCTCTCAAGTACTTATTGAAGAAGCCTGTTGCAAAACCCAGATTGATCAGATGGATGCTCCTACTCCAAGAATTCGACCTGGAGATCAGAGATAGAAGTGGAAGAGAGAACTTAGTTGCAGATCATTTGAGAAGACTTGAAGGAGATGGATCTCCTACCACCATTGATGACGATTTCAGAGATGAGCACTTGATTTCAGTGCATGGTGAGACACCGTGGTATGCTGACCTAGTTAACTTTTTAGTTGCACATGTATTTCCCACTCAATTTTCGAAAGCTCAAAAAGATAAATTAAAAAGTGATGCAAAGTTTTATGTGTGGGATGATCCTTATCTGTGGAAATTTTGTAATGACCAAATAATTAGGAGATGCATACCCGATCATGAGTTTATTTCTGTCCTTACTTTTTGTCATTCATCAGCTTGTGGGGGGCATTTTGGACCTCAGAGGACTGCTAGGAAAGTATTAGAGTGTGGATTATACTGGCCCACCCTTTTTCATGATTCACATGTTTTTTATAAAAATTGTGATAGATGTCAGCGAACTGGGAACATAGGAGCGAGACATGAGATGCCCCAGCATGCTATACTTTATTGTGAGATTTTTGATGTATGGGGGATAGATTTTATGGGACCTTTTCCTGCATCTTATGGTTATCTGTATATTTTACTTGCTGTGGATTATGTTTCGAAATGGGTGGAGGTCATTCCCTCCAAGACTGATGATTCTTCTGTTGTTTGTAGTTTTGTTAGGTCACATATTTTCTGCAGGTTTGGAATTCCAAGAGCAATAATCAGTGACCAAGGATCTCATTTTTGTAACAAACACATGAAGGCTATGCTTAGCAGATATGGGGTGGCTCATAAAATCTCTACATCCTATCATCCCCAAACAAATGGGCAGGCTGAGATTTCAAACAGAGAGATCAAATCCATTTTAGAGAAGACAGTTGGGCCCACTAGAAAAGACTGGAGCAAGAGGCTAGATGATGCACTCTGGGCCTACAGAACAGCATACAAGACACCGATTGGCATGTCACCCTACCGCTTGGTTTATGGTAAGGCTTGTCATCTCCCCGTGGAAATAGAGCACAAGGCGTATTGGGCGGTGAAAGCTTGCAATTTCGATGCTACCAAAGCGGGGGAAGAGAGAAAATTGCAACTCCAAGAACTTGAAGAAATTCGATTGGAAGCATTTGAAAATTCAAGGATTTACAAGGAGAAACCAAGAACTTCCATGACAAACACATTGTGAAAAAGGATTTCAAAGTTGGCGAGAAGGTTTTATTGTATAAATCAAGGCTCAAATTGATAAGAGGTAAGTTGAGATCAAGGTGGGAAGGTCCATTCATTATAACTGACATTTTTCCCTATGGAGTTTTTGAAATTAGGGACGAAGCTAAAGGATTTGTGTGGAAAGTTAATGGACACCGGCTCAAGAAGTATTTTGAAGAACTAAAGGAGCTAGAGGTGGAGGATGTGTACATTGAGGACGCTATCTACCCAACTTAAGGGGGGTTCACTTTCTCTACATTTACATTTCATTGTACATTCCATTTTCATGTTGCTAAGAATAAATATTTTTCTTTTTAAAATAAGTAGTTGATAATAAATTCTTAGTGAGTAGAGTAACATGAATAAAAGTCATTGTAAATACTATGTCTTGTGTTTTAGCACTTTTTCTTGTATGATTAGGAATAAATGTATCCCTCTAGGTTAACTTATTGTCATTTTAGAGTCTTTTGGAAAATAAATTAAATTTGGTTGTCAAAACTTAGGGTTTGAGCTAATGGATGAAATCTTGGATGCTTGAGTACGATTTTGCTTTAGATTCTTAATTGATGATTTGAGATGGATTATTTTTACCTAGTGAGATTAGCCGTATTTTGTGATACACACATGTTATTGTTTTCTAGAACTTGCTTAGGTTCTTTCAAAAACATATTTCAATGGTTGGATCACATCTATAGGGACTAATCATTTTATTCACCTTTCCACATCAATTTGTCTATTCTATTCTATTTACCTTTCCTTATTCCTAATCTTAACCCCAATTTGTCTATGGATTAGTTTGCTTGGGATGTTTTCTTGATACTATTTTGCCCGAGACGGACAAAGATTTAAGTGTGGGGGAGTGATTAGTGATTTGGAAGCAATTTTTATCAAGGATGCAATTCATGTCGAAAAAAAAAAATTTTTGTGCCAAGTGAGTGAGTTTGGTGCCAAGAATGAGCAAGAGAGATGGAAACAATTGAAGATTCTTGATCATCATTTGAAAATCCAAGGGAGTTGAACCTCAAGTTGAATTCGGCACTCAAAGTTGAAATGAAAACAAATGCCAAAAACAGAAAAAAAAGAGAAGAGAAAAGCAGTTTGTGCTAATGAAAAAAAAACTGCTAACTTGGATTAAATTAACTTGGATCAAGAATTTGGAAGTTGGAATTGTGGAAGCTAAATTCAGCCAAAATCTGATGGAGCCATAATTTTCAGCTGATCAGATTTGATTAAGGCAGAATCTGTGCAGAAAATCAGTGTCAAGAGCTGAGAATGCAGTTTGTATCAACTTGAGCTGAATTTTGGGTTTCCAAGGCTGTGAATCAGGGAACAAGTTCGGAATTGTATTAAATAGTGTTGAGAACACCAAATGCTGACCAAATCTGGAAGAAATTCAGATGCTAGAGGCTACTGATCAGAAACATAATTCGAAAAGACTGACCAAAAATCTGAATTGAAACATGGAAAGGTTGCTGCCGAGTGTTGAATTTGGAGTTACTGAAATTATATGAATTGAAAGGGAGTAAACTGCGAGTTCTGAATTTATTGAAGGAATGTTTGTGAAGCTGATTTAGAGGAAGCAGTGATTGAAAAGCAGTAAAGGCATTTTCGGAAATGCAGTGGGAGAAGTGGCTGAAATTCAAAACTGCTGATCAGAATTGTGTAGTGAACTCCCAACTATTGTTAGATAATTCAGATTCTTTATCGAAAAATCTGTAGTAGATTGATGTAGATAGGGAACCTCAAGTTGAATTCAGCTGCGAAGTTGAAAGGGAACAGATGGCACAGACAAAGAAATCAGAGAAAAGAAGGTTGTGCCAAAAAGAAAAAAAAAATTTCTGCTAGTTGGATAGAAAATGGCTTGGCTCA
This sequence comes from Boesenbergia rotunda, assembly GCA_024364735.1. Lineage (NCBI taxonomy): Eukaryota > Viridiplantae > Streptophyta > Magnoliopsida > Zingiberales > Zingiberaceae > Boesenbergia > Boesenbergia rotunda. The sequence continues at coordinate 143,447 of JAGFNQ010004143.1, read as the reverse complement.
AAAGTTGGGAAGTCAAGATCTGTATCTGAAGTTGGAGGTGCACATTAAATTTCAGATCTAAGAAAAACAAATGGGCTAGAAGTTTCGAAGAAAAGCAGGGAAAGAAAATCTGAGCTTAATTTGAAAGGCAGTGGCCAAGGAGAGGATCAAAAGATGGAATTTACAAGCAAAGGATTCAAGGAAGAATAGATTGTTTCGATTACAATGGGCAAAGCTTAGTAGCAATTTCAAACTGAAATTTTGATTTTGGAAATCAGAGATGCAGTGCCGAAATTAAGTGGAGTCCTTATAAAGAAAATCTGCAATGGAAATATTGGTACGCAAAGCAAAAAGAAGAAAATCTGCTACTTGGAGCTGCACTTCTTTGTGCCAAAGGTGCTGATCAGTCCAATTGAAGCTCACGACAGTGTGATTGGAAGCTAGCTTTGATAAGGAAGTGTAGCTGAACACAATTGGAGCTGGACAGATATGAAACAATGTAGAGAATCTGTGCTATTGCAGAAAACATTTAGCTATTGCAAAAAACATTTAGCTATTGCAGAAAATCTGAGCTGGAAATCCAATCTACTGATCTGGAATGGAATGAAATTGCAGCTGAACAAAATCTGAGCTGGAAATCCAACTAACTGATCAGAAGTTTGAATGGGACAGAAAAACTGATAAGAGTTCAGATCAGAGACAGAATTAAAGGCTGAAAAGAAGCTAAAGGAGTGCTGAATCTGAGCTGGTAATGCTGAATCTGAGTTTTCCGAGTGCTGGAATCTGAAGACCATCTGAAAACAAGCTGAATTGAAGCCGAACCAATCTAGAAAAATCTGAAACAAAGTGCAGTGAAGGCATTTCCGAAATCAGTGAAGGCAAGGGGCTGAAATTTAATGGGCTGATTTGAATTTTTGAGTGGAACACTTAAGGGTTCCACTATCATTTGATACAAGCACTCTTGATGTTAATTGTTGGAGGAATCAGAAGTTTTGCAAGATCTGAAGTTATATCATGGAAGCCGGAATCTGAGAGAGAGAAAAAAAAGAGAGAGAGAACAAATGAGGAAGTGTGCCAACTTGTAAAGGAAGTGTATCAAGAGTGAGTTACAAGGGTTGTTGAGTGAAAATTTCATGTTGAGTATCTATTTCACTTGATATCATATGTTTTTTGATACAAAGCTGAGCAGAAAAGAAAGAAGAGAAAGAAGAATGAGAAAAGAAAAGCAAAGTTGGCAAGCATAAACAAGAATTGGCACATTGAAACCAAGGAAGGGTTTCTCATCCAAATCAAAGGCAATTACTTAAATTTGACTTTACCACACTTGTGAGCTCACTAGAGGACTGTAAAAAGAAGCAAAGTGCATCAAAAGCATCCTCAAGCACTCAAGTCTTCCACTTAATTCTACCAATTTTTCCATTTCCTTGGCTTTTATTTCATTTCTTAACATTTTCCATATTTTCACTTGTTTTTGTAGATGTTGATCCCAATCATGAATAATGGTAGAGATTAGACAATAAGCAAGCCTATGGTAGTGCAAGAAGCATATGTGTTTGAGTGAGCTCCACTTCCATCATTAACTTAGGACTTAAGGAGAGAGCCACCAAAACTTCCCATGAAAGGCTAGTGATTTAAATTCATCTCAATGACTCATGATGGATGAAAAGGCTAAGTTGTTGATTTAAGGACAAGATACTAATCCATAGAGCTTAGATTTATGAGAATTGACGACCTTAGGTAATTTCTTTTCATTTGCTTCTAATTATGCTTAAGTAAACCTAGGGGATTCATATTTACTGTTTTCGCGAGACGCTCAAGCTCAAGTGTGGGGGAGTTGATAAATACTATATTATTGATTATTTGAGCTGCTATAATCCATGTTTGACCTATGTTTTTATTGCTAAAATTGTGAAATTGCCCTAGGTTTTAGAACTTACTCTTGTTTTGGACTTAATTGCAAATTTGCATAAAATTGGATTATTTGGCCACTAAATTCTTGATCTATTTTTGTAGGCATCAAAGGTTCAAGGATCTAGGGCATATTGGGTCAAACTTGAATCGGAAGTGACCCGATCGAATTATCAAGATTATGATTAAATCTGGGCCGTCCGATTCAAAAGCGGCTAGATCTGAGCCATCCGGGATCATCTGAAGCAATCCGAGCTAGGGCTAGGGTTGATCAAGCACCCTGATCAAGATCTGAAGGTTTCATCCCAATCAGAGCTCAATCAACCATTGGATCAAGCTTGGAGGGCTCTTGATCATCCATTCAAAGATTAGGTTGATCTGGACCATCCGTTGCATATCTGGAGGATCCGAGCTACCACGAGGCAGATCCTGACCCCAGAACATCATCATCAAAGTTTGGCTCAAATCAGACCAAGATCAGCCGTTGGATTGAAGTGGATCAATCACAACCGTCCATTGGTTATTACTTAAGGAAAAATCGCGCAGCTTCTTCCTCCATCGCGTCTTTGCCGCAACAGTCGAGTTCTTCATTTTCTTCATCATTTTCTTCCATTTTTCATCCAATCGAAGGCGCGGTCACTCAATCCATCATCAGAGCAAGGGCTAGGTCAGTGAAGAGAGTCTCAGAGAGGTTTCAGATTGGATTTGTGCTCAATAGTGAAGCTGCGTGAGGTTTCAGCAGATTCACTACTCGAATTCAGCGAGCTCAGCTGTGCTCCATTTCCACTGCATCCGAGCTGACCAGAAGGGTTCACTGGAAGGTTTCGGTCATGCCCTAATCCAAATCACAAGCCACCACAGCAAGTTTGATGAATTCGGAAGCTAATTTCAGTTTGAGCAGGATTTGATCTGTTTCAGTAGCAGAGACGTATCTTCACTGATTTGTTGAGCTTGCGGGTCTGAAGTTCACTCTTGATTGACGACCAAGGAGTTCTTGAAGTGGAGAAGGGTTGAGGAGTAGCTTAGGTCCTTAATTTCCAAGTTTTGTAGCTGTAATTGGATTACTGCACTGTTCTGTTTCTGCAATTTTAGTTTTCAGCTGTCTTAGTTGTAATTCTAAATTGTTTGGTTTCATTAGGTCTGTAATTCTTAGAGCTAAGTAGTTTACAACTTGTTTAGTGAACAAATAGATCAAATTTCAGCTTATTTCTTTGTCAATTGTTGCGTGCCAAGTCGACTTGCTGCGTGCCAAGTTTGTTTGCTGTGTATCAACAATTTCATTCTCCTTTCACTAGTTTATGTTCAGTAATTGCTAGCTAAGTTTCCTGGCACATAGATTAGTTGCTTAAATTCGTTTTGCACTAGTTAATTTAGCTTTTAATCTATTGCGAAAACAAGATCAGTAGCTAATCTTTCAATTTTGAAATCTGAAATTTCTGCCATTTGGTTTCTGAATTTTTATTTCTCTAGATCTGATTTCAGCTTCAATTCCTCTCCTTAGTATTGCTTAGTTCTTTCCTCATAGCCTAGTTTCCCAATCGAACCAATCAGCTTAAAAATTTGAGTTGAAAGATTACTCATTTCTTAACTTGGAGAGAGTTTTTGGCACAAGGAATTTCTCCTTGCGTGCCAACTGATTTGCAGTTTTTGCAATCTGAATTTAACTTGGTTTTGTGGCATATGTTTGTGTTTGAATTCAATAAACTTGCACTCACTCATATCCGAATCTTGTTGGCAGTGGTTGAGTTCCAAAACACTTTAGCTTGTTGAGTTGCAATTGCTTGGTTGAGTTCTAATTTCGCATGCTATTAATTGTGTTAAGCTTGTTTATTTCCGAAAATTCCCATCACTGCCTTACTTCATTGCATAGCATTTCGTTTTGTGTTGAAATCAGGAAACAGTTGCCAAAAACTTTGTAAGTGCTTTAATTAGGTTTTCCATTGGTTAAGTTGGTTGTTACCATCCTTTTGTGTAGTTTATTAGCTAAATCTTCTCTTTTCATTGCAATTTCAATTTCGATTATAACCCAAAACCAAATTTATTTCTTTGAAACCCAAAACATAAATGACACATAAACCAAGCTCGAATCAAACACTACAACTAGTCTCGAGAAAAAAATACGACCTGTGGCCCCTATATTACATTTTCAGATTTTGATTGTAAAAAGGGTATCCAGCATTCATTCACATCTAAATTTGAGGCCCACATTCGTGACAGTCCATTTGGGCCTATCAGGCACCCTGGACGTTCGGGGCTCCCTGGGTGCTGGGGGCGCCCTGGCTGCTGAGGGCGCCCCGGCCAGTATTCAGCCGAAGCTCCTTTTGCTTCATTTATTTTGTGTTCACCTTAGGGGCGCCCGGGACACTCAGGGTGCCCTACTCAGCTGCTGCCTCACTTCTTTGAGGCTCTCTGAGCTGCAGACACTTGTTCCTTTGGTCCTACATCCAGGGTTAGTCCGAAAACAACATAAAGCAGTAAGTTGTTAGTTTTATACAGCCTTAGCTGTCTTGGTTCTGACTTTGGGTTTCCAAAATGGAAGCCTAGGTCGAACCGACACCTACTGTTCCCTCAACGGGGAACGCGTCCTCATCTACTCCTCTCGGGAGAATTTACCTGATACCAACCGGCTCCTCCGGTTGGACTTTTGCCTAGCGGTCCTTCACCAGGTCTTGGATACCAAGCTGTCCTTTGCCCGGTGCCTAGCATTCCTTTGCTAGGGCTTTGTACCCTGGCATTCCTTCGCCAGTGCCTAGCAGTCCTTCGCTAGGACTTTGTTTCCTGGCACTCCTTCGCCAGGTGCCTAGCAGTCCGTTTCTAGGGCTTTGTATCCTGGCAGTCCTTCGCCAGGTGCCTAGCAGTCCTTCGCTAGGACTTTGTTTCTTGGCAGTCCTTCGCCAGGTGCCTAGCAGCCCTTCGCTAGGACTTTGTTTCCTGGCAGCCCTTCGCCAGGTGCCTAGCAGCCCTTCGCTAGGACTTTTCCTGCACACTTGAGTAATATTGTTAGATCACCAATAATACTTAACTTTGAACCCTTTGCCAATATCAAAACAAGGTTTGATATGGTGCTTCCTGCACCAACAAGAATTACATATTATTGGCCTTGTAATCCAAATTACACAACTTTAACTAGCTTTTGTAATCCAGATTACATTACATTATAGTTTTTAAACTATATCAAACAAAGTAATCAATCTCGTAACATAATCTGGATTATATTACAAAGTTGATTATGTTAGTAGTAGCCCTAGAGCCAATTATGTGATGATTAACTAGAGACATTATGTATCATATTCTATTATTAATAAAGGCATGTTTGGTTATTATACTTACTTTATATTCTGTGCTGAATGACTAAGTATAATATGTCCTTGTGTAGTAGGTTTCTATCTACATTATATCGATTGGTTGAATCGATATTGAGATAATGTAGAGAACACTACACTAAATTATTCCTAGTCGAGCATTAATATTCAGGGACTATATTAATGCATGGAGACTAGCATGTAGGTCAACTGATGACTTGAGCTCACAAGTCATGGATATGTGATATCAAGTTGACACATGGGTATACATTGGAGAATGTGTACTGAATGACCCGCTATGAGAAAGTTTCATATATTGTCATATGAGTGTCATAGACTTTCTCATGTGACTATTAGTATGAATAGTCCTTAGACTTGAAGTCACCATGGTTCCCTACATAAGGAGTTATGTACTTTGGTATCGTCAAACATCACCCGTAACAGGGTGGACTATAAAGGCGATCACTGGGTATGTACTGAATTATGCGTAGGGATGTGAGTGATGTAGATGGGATCTATCCCTCCCATATGATGGGAGTGATATCTGTGGGCCACTTGATCGAGTAGGACTACTGAAACGCATGGTCATGCTCAGATGAGTCAATATGAGATATTGAGCTCATTTGTTTGAGTGAGTCTACTCGGGGATCAAGAAACACAAGATTGATTGAGGATGACACGGTCTATGCCTCATTGGTCAATCTAGATATCAAGGATAGAAGGACAAGGTCATACACTATCATAGTCACGGAGGTTTAGTCGGATCTTGACTTTTCTTGTTACTTGGGTAGCAATGATGCATTGCTAGATGCCGCTCATTGCTTATGTGTCTAAAGTGTTTAGACGCATTGCCAACGTCGCAAGAACCTATTGGGTCACACACAAAGGACACAATGCTTCGGGAAATTCTATCGGCAGACCTGAGCCCGAGTGGGAACTCGGGAGGCCCGAGCCCGAGTTGGGGAACTTGGGAATCCGATCTTGAGTTGGGGAACTTGGGAGTCCGATCCCGAGTTGGGGAACTCGGTAGGTCAGTTCGGGGGACTCGTGTTGGGAACTCGAGAGAGGCCGAGTCGTAGCTCGGCGGGCCGAGTCGGAGCTCGGCGGGCCGAGTCGGAGCTCGACGGGCCGAGTCGGAGCTCGACGGGCCGAGTCAGAGCTCGGAGGACCGAGTCGACGCTCGGTGGACCGAGTCGGAGCTCGACGGATCGGGTCGGCACTCGACAGATTGGGTCGGAGCTCGGCAGACTGGGTCGGGAGCTCGCCACTCGGGAGACTTGGTCGGGAGACCGAGTCGGAAGCCTGAGTGGCCCGGCCAGATTTGCATGCAGGATAGAGAAAAGTCTCTCTTCATTGGATGAAGAGAAGATGAAGAGTCACATGGAAAGATATGCTCTTTATTGGCTTTAATGAAGGGAAGACAAAGAGACAAATGACTCTTGGTATTCATGGGATGAATATAAAAGGGGTCAAGTCATTTTCGAAATTAACTAAGTGTGCCTTCTTCTTCCCTTTCTCTCTTCTTCCTCTCCTCCACTCCTGGCCGAAACTCTACTGTAGAGTTCTTGGTGTTTTCGAGCTACCTCAAGTTGCTAGCACAATTAAGGTAGTTCTCCCGAAGTTGAGAGATTGTGTCCATGTGGATACGAATAGAGGCATGGACATTTGAACGTGCAAGAGATCCGGTGCATCTTGGACGAGCGGGATTCACGAAGGGCACGCTTCAAAGGTATAAACAGTAGATAAATCTATTAGATAGATAACTTTGTACGAGTTTTCTTTCGCTTGGATCGCTCGTGGGTTCTTGTTTCCGCTACGTTTTTATTGTTTTGTGCCGGGAGAACCCAACAGATTATCCCTTACTAAACATTGCCTTAATGTGTTTGGATTCAATCCAAAACCTTATCTAATAACCCAAAATCAATACCCATTTTAACTTAAGTTTGGTTCAAGATTAAATCAAGTTGGTTCAAAATCAAACCACTTAGTTCACTAACCAAACCTTCTTTAATTTGAACTAAACCAATTTGGTTCACAATTAAACCAAGGAGCATTCAATCCATCTTCATAAGACGAGGTTCATCATCGCTTCCGTGCGCTAAAATCTTTCCATATTTTCCCTTTGCCTAGTCTAACTAGATTCAATCTCTCTCGAACTAAGAATTCAATTCTCAAACTCGTTTTATGTCTCTCAAATAAACTCATAATGCACGTGACCTTGTAGGTTCCCAATTTTTCTGGCCGTCCATAATTAACTATTAATTATATATCGATCATGAGTAGCACCTAGTATTACATCATGACCCCCAATTGATTAGAAAATCATCAATTGATTCCAACACCACTTCTGAACTCTTCAGAAACTTCAATTAGTCATGTCTCGTTTATTTCACTAGTCTTATATCCAATTGGTTCATGACATGGTCTATGTGTCAATCCTCACTAGGCTGGCTACGTTACACCTAACTCAAGTAATACTTCCTCATCCTGCTGATTCAAATTACTTATCCATGTGTCCAATAGTCTCATATTCTTGACATGTGATATTTTAGTCAAAGACTTCGAGTAATAATTATGACAAGTGACCATAGGGTATACATCACTTTTTTAAAAGAGTGGTGAATCCTTTGTTGACTATTCAAACACCTTCGGACACTTCGACTGAAAGAGATGGGAATCCTTGGAGCATAAATCGATGGGGAAACCCAGGTCGATCTCATCCTCCAATCTCTACCACATAGTTTTGAGAAGTTTCGCCTAAGCTACAATATGGACAAGCATTCATATTCGTGGGCAAAACTTCTGACAGAACTTGAGGCGGCAGAGGCATTTTCTCTTTCACAAACTTTCATTGCTCAAGAAGTTTCTACTTCTAAACCGAAAGGAAAGAAGAAGAAGAAATATACTGGAGCAAAGAAAGTAGCAAGATTACAGGGACCTCAGGGATGCATAAAGAAGCCGAAAGGCAAGTGCTTTGTGTGCAAGCAGTCAAGACATTGGAAGGCGGACTGTCCCCATCGTCAGGGTAATAATTCATGTATATTTTCTTCTTTTGTCGTCGTAACATGTTTAGCGGTGATATCTACCAGTACCTGGTGTGCAGATATGGAGGCCACTAATCATGTCTGCATTTTTGTGCAGGGGTTCCAGGAAACCCGACGGCTAGCTGAGGAGGATATTACTGACTACATGGATAGGCTATGGAGATGACTTTTGCAGTGGGAGTTTATTTGTTCATTTATGTCTTTAGCATAGGATGATATAGTTTTGATTTTATAGAGATTGTCTTTATGTACTTAATTTTTGGAAAGAACTTTTTGTTCAGTTTCTAAAATAAGATATTCTATTGCTTTTATTGTTAAAAGTGGAATAGAAGGATTATCTGTTAAAGTGCATAGATAGGCAAATAGCTTAAAACCAAAAGCTCCCATGATGCAATTAGATAGCTTATCATCTAACCAGAATTAGAGAATGGTTCCTTCCAAGAAGAACCAAACATATATTTTGGCTCTAAGGCTTGGTCTTATTAACCTTTAGTGGGATTCAAAGATTGTTAGCCAATGAGCCCTTGGGTTCATTGGTGATGGAAGACTTGTCTTCCTTAAGATCTTTGTCTCTTACTAGGAAGGTAACAAGACCAAAGAGATTTTTTCTAAACCTAGGGGCAAAGAGCAAAAAGATATGCAAGAATTGAACCAAACTGATAAGTATAAGTCCTTAGTCTATCTAGAATAGAGGTAACCTTGAAGACTTTATTTATTTTGTAAATAATTATTCAAGGGTCAAAGTACATTTACTTAATGTACTGCAAGACTGAATACTTTGATGAGATCAAAGAATTCAAGTCTGATGCAGAGATACATCAAAGTAAAAGTTGTCACATTTTGTTGTGATAAATAATGGTGTAGTTGCAAATTCGAAGGAATCACGAGCCCATAAGGCAAGTAAACACATAGAGCACAAGTACCACCCAAAAGAGGAAAAACTGTTGTTGCCTAGATTACATCAGAGGATAACCTGGGAGATCTTTTCACTAAGACCTTGATAGCGAGAGCTTTAGGCATGTGGAGGATCAGGGAGTCAGATGTATGATATTTTGAGGACAGCAAAGTCTTTGAGTATAAGTGAGAGATTGTTTGGATGTATACTAAAAGTCTTGCCTTTTCTGTATGGACATCCACATTTTGAAAGAGAATCACAACAACACTGATGCATGTTTTTATTAGTATGTGCATTGTTAGGATGTATACTAAAAGTCTTACTTTTGATTAGAATATATTTACATTTTAAAGAGGATCACAAAATCACACGGTGCATATTTATATTAGTATATGCACAACATGTCTCATACTTGGCATTGTAGATAACATAGTGCATGGTGTTGCACAAAAGATCATGCTATCAAGTTCCTTGCAAAAGTATAAGAAAGAGGCTCACAACCGAAATGGAGTTAGACAAACCATCGGGATGGTTGTAGTCCAATTAGGTATGGTTTGTCTTAACCATAGAATTGCACTAGTGCACTTTGTGTGCATTGAGTAGGACCAAAAGAGAGGTCATCCAATTTTGTACTGATTTCATAAATTGGATTAGACCTCGGATTATATTATGGAGTACAATCTCTAAATCCCAAAATAATAACAGGCACATGTAATTAATTAATTATTACTTTGATTTACTAATGGGCGAGATCTATTCTGTTAGATCGATAGGCCCGGTAAGTTGGGTAATAATTTTATCTACATGGTGTGTCATTGATTATTGATGGAATCCGTGTCCTGGTGAGTCGGGATGATGATGCCCCCTTCATGAGCTCAAAAGAATCGTCATGCCAAATCTTGCAAGTGGACTATGGTCCGACATGATGAAAAGGTTGAGTGGTACTAATCAAGGATCAAGAGGATAATTAATTTAATTGTCAGTAAATTAAATTAATTATTGGGCATTCGATATCTTAAACACGGGGAGATGGACGACTCATAATAGGTGGAGCCCGTATGAAAATATAGGGGTTGGTGAGGAAATTCAATGGGATCCTTTAGTGGAATGGATCTCCATTAATGGATCGGGTTTGGATCCATTAGCGGGCCAAGCACCAACTCCTCCTCATGGTCCCTACCTTAGCCCTATAAATACCCCATAGGAGTCATGATACAAGGCTAATGAATTGATCATCCAATTCTCAACCTAAAAACCCAAAACCCTATTATTCTCTCTCTCTTCTCTCACCTAGGGTAAGGGTTGCGTCGAGTAGAGGGGAAGAAGGAAGGTGGGGTTTTCTCCTCTCACCATCTTCATTGCTTCTTCCTCATGAGCGGAGACCTTCACCAGATCAAGGAGGATCAGTTGGTGATCGATGGAGAAGAGAAGGAATAGGGCTACCGACGGCGATCCTTTGTGAGTTGTGGCGCCGGCTGTGAGGAGGAGAAGAGACTCTCTTTTCTTCTCCTTATTTCTTGGTTTTCTCCTACAGCTCTTCCTTCTTGGTGTGCGCAAGCTAGGAGCAAGAGGAAGAGGTAGACGGTGGGCGGAAAAGCAAGGTTCTTTGTCCCTATTTTGGCGCCGGCGGAGGAGAAGAAAGGAAGTAGGGTTTCGGTGGGTTAACCAAGGAAGAGGAAGCTTCTCTCTTCTTTTTCTTCCATCATCTTCATCTTCCTAATCATCCTCACCTTGTCTCCCTTGTGGCCGGTGATCATCGGGTGTGGTGTGCCCGGCGGCGCAAGGGAAGGTGAGGAGGTGTCCGGCGGGCAAAACCCTAGGTGTAAGTGGAAGAGGTTTGAAGAAGGATCAATTGGAAAGCCTTGGTGACTCCGTGTCTTGGTAGCTCGTTGCCCACACGACGTCCAGGAGGGGAGGGTCATAAGGTAGAAGACTGCGAGGTAAACGGTGAGGTATAACTCTCTCGAGCTCCGTTTTACTTTTGCTATGTTATTGCTTTGAATATTTTCATTGCATGTGTTTGATTAATTATCATGAGTTAATTATTAGTTAATTAATGTGATAATTAATTATGTCATCGACCCCAAAGATAAACACAAAAATCGACGATCCATTCGTCGTCTTTTCTGTGGTTAATTAATCTGGAAAGTTACAAGGCCTTAACCTTGGTTTTGGCTAAGTTGTGACTTGGATTAATTAACACGACGACGAGACGGTTGTTTGGGAGACGGGTCTCTATTCAGATTAAATTTTTAATCCGTAGACATAGAGAGGTCTCTCAGGTTCAACCCCGTGGTTGCTTGTGAAACCGCCAAGCCATACCCAACACAAACGATATTATAAGTCTCAGACATAGCATAACATACATGATAGATCCTATCACTAGCGCATATGACATCTTATTCATGCAAATTCTCTCGTCTTTTGCTTGTGGACACATAAACTTCAAAAGGTGAATCTCATCCTCATGGGTGTAAAATCTTTCTTCGATTCTGACATGCTAAACCATTTTAACAATCAGTCTATATATGTAGACTGCGAACAACTAAGCAACCTTTTTGATCTATCTTTATAGATCTTAATCCCGAAGATATTGGTTGCTTCTCTCATGTCATTCATGGAGAATGTCTTTGATAACCAAACTTTAACTGATTATAAAATGAACACTTTGTTTCCTATAAGCAATATACCATCATCACATTATACTAGGAATACGATCGCACTCCCACTAACCTTCTTATACATACAAGGTTCATCAAGATTTTGAGAGAAATCAAATTCATTGATTATCTCATCAAATCAGATATTCCAGCTTTTGGATGCTTGCTTCAGTCCATATATGAACCATTGAAGCTTGCATACTTTATTTCAATGAACAGATATGAAACTCTCGGGTTGTATACACATTCTCAAGCAGGTTTCCATTAAAAAAAATCTATTTTTACATCCATTTGTCATATCTCATAATCATGATGAGCTGATTTGGCCAGAAACATTCGAATGGATATAAGCATAACTACTGGTGAAAAGGTTTCGTCATAGTCAATACTATATTTTTTATGAGAGTCTTTCTCCACCAATATTACTTTGTAGGTAATCAAAATTATCATCCATATTAGTTTTCTTCTTGAAAATCCACTTGAACCCAATAAGTGTTATACCTTTAGGTAGGTCCACCAAGTTCCAAACTTGTTTTTCATACATGGAATTCATTTATGATTTCATGGCTTCAAACCATGAGAACCTTTCTAAACTATTCATAACTTCTTTATATCTAGTAGACTCCTCATCGTCAATGAGAAACATGTCATTCGATTGACTTATGAGAAATTCATATTTCTCAGGAATATTGTGTGTCCTACTAGCTCTATGAAGAGGTGGTATATCAAAAGGTTCAGATGTTACCTCATCCTAATGAGTAATTAGTTGTGGTTTTGATTATGCATCTCTTCTGTATCTATTAGAGAGATTTGAACTACTCATAGTTCAACTTTACTCCAATTGTTTTCATGCAAGAGAAACCTTTTCTCTAGAAATACAATATGTCTTGAATCAAACACCTTTTATTCCAAGGGATGAAAGAATTGGTAACCCCCTAGTTTCCTTAAGATAACTAATAAATAGACACTTATCAAATTTAATATCTAGCTTATCTAATACAATCCTCTTCACATAAGTAGGACAATTCCAAATCTTCAAGAAAGATAGGTGAGGTTTTTTACCAGTTCATTTCTCAGATGGACAACATGGACTGCCTAAGTCGGGACTCTGTTTAGCAAGTAAACAACTGTCTCAAGTGCATTACCCCAGAAGTATTTGGAAAGATTTGCATGATTTATCATTAACCTAACCATATCTAACAAGGTTTGGTTTCACCTCTCAAATATACCATTGTGTTGTGGTATATACGACAAAGTGCATTGAGACAACATGCCATTGTCCCTAAGATAATATTGAAACTCTTAACTTAAGTATTCATCATTTCGATCGGATCGAAGTATTTTTAATACTTTTGACAATCTATTTCTCTACTTCATTTCTAAATTCTTCGTGTAGGATGTGTATACCGAAAGACATGAATTTCTTTATATGAACATCTTTATTTTGAAAAGAGAATCACAACTACACTAGGTGTCTGTTTACATTAGTACATGCATAAATTCCAATTACTTTGCATTGTAGATAACATGGTGTGTGGTGTCACACGGAAGATCATGTTATCAGTTCCTTGCTTAGTATAGATAGAGGTCCACAACCGAGATGGAATTGGACAACCCATCAGGACGGTTGTAGTGTAATTAGATGTGATTGGTCTTGACCATAAAATTACACTAGTGTGCTTTGAGTACATTAAGCAGGTCCAAAACCCGAGATTATCCAATTTGTACTGACTCGATAATTGGATAGGACCTCAAGATTATATTATGGAGTACGATCCCTTAATCTCGATATAATAATGGGCATATATTATTAACTATTATTTCTTTGATTTACTAATGGGCGAGATCTATTCTGTTAGATCGATAGACCTGGTAAGTTGGGAGATAATATTAATAATATGATGTGCTATTGATTATTGACGGAATATGTGTCCTGGTGAGTCGGGTTGATGATGCCCCCTTGATGAGCTCGAAAGGTTCATCATGCTAAACCCTGCAGGTGGATTTGATCCGGCATGATGATAAGGTCGAGTGGTACTAGTTAAGGACTCAGAGGTTAATTAATTTGAATTGTCAGTAATTTAAATTAATTAACAGGCATTCGAGATCTTAAACACGGGGGGATGAACGACTCATAATATGTGGATCCCATATGAAAATATGAGGGTTGGTGAGAAAGTTCAATTAAGATCCTTTAGTGGAATGAATCTTAATTAATGAATCAAGTTTAGATCCATTGGTGGGCCAAGATCCAACTCCTCCTCTTGATCCCTACCTTAGCCCTATATATACTCATGGAGATCATGAAACCAAGGCCGGATCTAAGAGTTATCACCCTAGGCCTCCCTTCTCTCCTCTCTCTCCTCTCTCTCCTAGGTTCGGTCGACTCCAAGAAGAAGAGGAGATCTTCTCCTTGGTTCTTCTTTCTCCTTCCTCCATACTTCGACTGGAGCTCACAGAGACAAGGCAGAGGAGTCCTCTACCTTGTGTGGTGCTCACCGAGGGGGAAGAAGGCGCCGGCAGCCGGTGGGAGGCGGCGCAACCACAGCTTGCGGCGACGCTGTAAGGTTAAGGGAGGGGTTGATTAGCGGGCTGTTTGGATAAGGAAGATCTCCTTCTTCTTCTTCTTCTCCTTCATCTCAAGGGCTACAGTCGATCCGGAGGCCCTGGTGTAACTCCGGCGGTCGGCGGCACAAAGGAAGAGGAAGAAGGCACTGGCGCAAGGGAAACCCTAGGAACTAGTGTTTCCTATTTCGGCCAAGGTGAGAAAAAAGCTCGGTTGGTGGTCTTGGTGATCTCGGATCACGGTAGATCGTCGTCCACATGACGTCCGCGAAGAGAGGGACATAAGGTAGAAGACCGCGAGGTGATCGGGAAGGTATATCTCTTCCCCAAGCTCCTTGATTATTCTTATGTCATGCATGTGCTTGTTTCATTTACCTCGTCATTTTATGTGTGTTAGTTTATTAATTTGATTTTGTATCATAACCATTAATTTACTAACTAGACCCCGACCATAAACACAAAAGTCGGTGATCCACTTGTCGCCTTTTCCGCAGTCGAACGGTCGAGCAAATCACAAGGCTGATTTTTGTAATTGGTTGAGTTGTGATTTGGATCGTTCGATACGGCACAAGACGGTCGTAGGGAGACGGGTCTCCATTCGGATTAATTTTTTAATCCGTAGACATGGAGAGGTCTCTCAGATCGACCAAATATTCACTTAGGAAACCCGCCAAGCCATAACCATCAATTGATATCAGAGCTGAGGTTTCCGGCTTTGTGTGTTTAGGATTGGTTAATTGTTTGCTTTTTCATACATTTTATTTTGCTGGATAATGTGTGGATGTGCGTAGGCTAACTTTGTGTTGCAGGCACGAGATTTCAACTTCATGGCCAAATAATGATTGTGTGAATGGTTGTGCAAACTTAATGTAATTAATTAATCCTCAGGGTTGACGAGGCTAGGTATTTAATTTTTGTAATTAAATACGGCACATGTTTAGCCGAGCTTTTTATTTTACTTTCGATCTAGTTTCATGTACACTCCTTCGTGGAGTATAGAGTCAATGATGTAAATAATTAGCTAGTCATTTCGGCTCGGAGATCCCTCAAGGTAGCTTTCCTAGATGGAAGGGAGGAGCGGACGAAGTGACGACACGACTGGAGGCGCATTAGAGACCAAGGGTCATGAAAATTGGAAAATCTAGGATTTTCTGTATTTTTCATATTTTGATTATGTGCTTGGTTGTGTGGTTGTGCTAAGTTAAAATTCCTCAAAATAAATTACTAAGTGGGAGAGGGACCCTAAGGGTCCCACGACCTCTATTGCAATCTGATATGTGATGCAAACAAGCCCGCGCGTTGGCTCTGAGTGCCTTCCTCCATAAAGGATAGGCTTGTTCTATGGATCACAAGATCAGAAAAGATTATAGAGGATTATTGAAGAGCGTGTGCACTTCCCCAACGGAAGGCATATAATCCTAAATAATTCTCTTAGTGTCGTGCAATGGTAAACACTTAGAGATAATTATTAGTATCCTCCCCAATGGAGTAACTGCTAATAATTTGTAGGGCCGAAGTTGACCAACTATTAGTTTTACTTGTCAAAAAGTTAGGTTGACACGATAGTAAGATTAATCGGTAAAAACTTCTTGAACAAATGTAGGGTTTATATATGTCCAAACTAACGTAGCATGCAAATTATCGGTGTTTGAGATGTTGGTTGATTTCGAAAATTAATTATTTTGAGGAATCAATTTATTTTCAATTTCTAAAGTAGTGTATGTTGTGATTCTAAGGTTTTTCATAATGGCCTTTAACCCACTAGCAACAATTCTTAAGAAAAACAAACTTACTGGTCCAAACTACATAGACTGGAAGAGGAACCTAGACATTGCCCTTACTGCTGAAGAGTACAAATTTGTACTCTTCGAGGAATGCCCAAAAATGCCTAGAGAGGACTTTGGTGAAGAGTTGAAGCAGCGTTACAAGAAGTGGGTCAAGGCAGATGAGATGGCGCGGTGCTACATTCTGGCATCTATGTCGAATGTGCTGCAACATCAGCATCAGGCCATGCCCACTGCTAGTGACATGATGCTGAACCTCAAAGATCTCTTCAGACACCAAGGTCGAGCTGCTAGGCAGTCCGCGATGAAGAGTCTGATGATGACCACTATGGTTGAAGGGACACTCGTAATGGATCATGTCCTAAAAATGATGGAGATTGAGGTATTGGAAGCACAGATCGACGGGGAATCCCAGGTCGATATTATACTCCAACCTCTGCCAAGGAGTTTTGAGCAGTTCAGGCTCAACTATAATATGAACAAAAGGGATTATACATTGGGTGAACTGCTAGGAGAACTCCAGGCGGCAGAGGGCCTCTTTCATCAAAACTCGCAGGCCTTAGTCACTCAAAGGGTTTCTTCTTCTGTGACGAAAGGCAGGAAGAAGAAGAAACAAGGAGGGTTCAAGAAGGCAGCAGCATCGCAGGGACCCCAGACTAGCGTGAAGAAGCCGAAAGGCAAGTGCTTCACGTGCAAGCAAACTGGGCACTAGAAGGCGGAATGTCTTCGTCAACAAGACAAAGGTATTTCTTCGGCCTTAGTCGTTGAAACATGTTTAGCGGTACTATCTACCAGTACCTGGTGCGTAGATACAGGAGCCACTGACCATGTCTGCAATACTCTACAGGGGTTCTAGGAGACCCGGCGGTTGGCTGAGAGAGAAATCGTGGTCTACATGGGCGATGCTACGGAAGTGGCAGCGGTTGAAGTGGGAGTTTTTTATTTATCTTTTGAGAGAAATAAATTGTTAGTTCTGAGAGATTGTCTTTATGTACCCTTATTTAGAAAGAATTTAATTCCAATTTCTAAGTTGATTAAGGATGGATATTCTGTTGCTTTTGATAATAAAGTTGTTATAAAAAGAAATAGAGAGATTATCTGTTCAGGTACTATGGTCGGCAATCTGTATAGTCTAGAACCAATAACTCCCATGATGCAAACCGAAGTAAATAGCTCATCATCTAACTTGAATAAGAGAAAGGAGCTTTCTAAGATGAATCAGACATATCTTTGGCACCTTGGGCCCCTGGGTTCATTGGTGGCCTTAGTAGGATTTAGAGGTTGATAGGATTCAGAAAGTTACTTTTTCGAATTCCAAGAGATAAGATAGTTGATGGGCCCCTAGGTTCATTGGTGGCGGAGGATCTCCTGACCTGTGAGTCTTGCATGGAAGGTAAGATGACCAAGAGACCTTTCAAGGCTAAGGGGTATTGGACCAAAGATGTGTTAGAACTGATTCATTCTGATTTGTGTGGTCCTATGTTAATCCAATCTAGAGGCGGCTTTGAATACTTCGTCACTTTCATTGACGATTATTCAAGGTACGGATACATTTACCTAATGCGTCACAAGTCTGAATGCTTTGATAAGTTCAAAGAGTTCAAGGCTGATGTGGAAAAGCGTCAAGGTAAAGATATCAAGACACTACAATCAAATCGTGGTGGAGAATACCTCTTTGGAGAGTTTAGGACATACTTATCAGAAGCTGGGATCCAGTCCCAGCTAACTGTACTCGGTACGCTCCAACAAAACGGAGTTGCAAAAAGAAGGAATATGACTCTTATGGAAATGGTTAGGTCAACAATGAGCTATTCTGACTTACCCGATTCATTCTGGGGATATGCTCTAGATACAGCTGCATATATTCTGAACATGGTTCCATCTAAGTCAGTCCCTTCTACTCCTAAAGAATTATGGACTGGGCGAAAGCCTAGTCTAGGACATATTCGGATTTGGGGTAGTCCAGCACATGTACTGAAGGAAGATACTGATAAATTGGAATCTCGGACAGAAGTATGTTTGTTTGTTGGCTATCCTAAGGGAACGAAAGGTAGTCTGTTCTATAGTCCTAAGGATCAGAAGGTAATCGTTAGCACGAATGTTAGATTCTTAGAAGAAGACTATGTGATGAACAATAAGCCCAAGAGTAGACTAGTTCTTGAAGAGTTAAGTGGGGGCGTTCCGACTTTAGGACCAATTGTATAAGAGGACACACCATAAGTCACTGCACCTCGTGTCACTGAGGATACACAGGTGGTGCTTCGTCGCAGTGGGAGGGTTGTCAGATAGCCTGAGAGGTTCATGTTTTTGGGAGAGTCTTCGGACTTGGTCTCTGGTAAGCATGAGCTGGATCCCTGGACCTATGACGAGGCCCTCCAAGATAAGGATGCAGATTCTTGGCAAAGGGCAATGAACTCTAAGATAGAATCAATGGATTCTAATCATGTCTGAGAGTTTGTAGAACCACCCAATGGTGTAAAGGCCATTGGATGTAAGTGGATCTATAAAAGAAAGAGAGGATCAGACAGGAAGGTTGAGACGTTCAAAGCTAGGCTTGTTACGAAAGGGTACACTCAGAAAGAGGGTATCGATTATGAGGAGACCTTTTCGCCGGTAGCCATGCTTAAGTCTATCCGGATTCTCTTATCTATTGTAGCTCATATGGACTATAAGGTATAGCAGATAGACGTCAAGACGGCTTTCCTTAACGGAAGTCTTGAGGAGACCATCTATATGCAGCAACCAGAAGGGTTCATTGCAAAGGGCAAAGAGCATCTAGTGTGCAAGCTTAATCGATCCATTTATGGATTGAAGCAAGCTTCAAGATCTTGGATCATCCGCTTTGATGAAGTAATCCAGTCATATGGATTTACTCAAAGCCCGGATGAGTCATGTGTATACAAAAGATGTGACAGAAATGTAGTGGTGTTTCTTATACTTTACGTAGATGACATTTTGTTAATTGGCAACAATGTCAAAGTGTTATTAGACGTAAGGGTCTGGCTATCAAAGCAATTTGATAAGAAGAACTTGGGAGAAGCGGGACACATCCTTGGGATCAAGGTCATAAGGGATCACCAGAAAAGGATGTTATGCTTATTCCAAGCTTCATATGTTGATACCGTCTTGTCTTGTTTTAGCATGGAAAACTCCAAGAAGGGTTTCCTACCCTTCAGGCATGGAGTTCCTCTATCCAAGGAGATGTGTCCAAAAACATCAAAGGAGATAGAGGAAATGAAGACGGTTCCTTATGATTCGGCAGTAGGAAGCCTCATGTATGCTATGTTATGCACGAGACCCGATATCTATTTTGTCGTGGGCATGGTTAGCAGATATCAGAGTAACCTTGGACAGGGACATTGGACTGCGGTAAAGCATATATTGAAATACCTGAGACAGACTAGGGATTATATGCTGGTTTATCGGACAGACCAATTAGTCCCTGTGGGTTATACGGACTCAGATTTCTAGTCAGACAGGGACAAGAGTAAGTCTACCTCAGGGTTTGTGTTTACTTTAGGAGGTGGAGCCATTGTTTGGAGGAGTGCCAAGCAAAAATGCGTGGTGAACTCCACCATGGAAGCTGAATATGTGGCAGCCTCAAAAGCAGCCAAGGAAGTTGTATGACTTAGAAACTTCATCATGGACTTGGATGTGATTCCTGGTATGCCCAGATCTATCACTATCTTTTGTGATAACAGTGGTGCAGTTGCAAACTCGAACGAACCACGAGCCCATAAGGCGAGTAAATACATAGAGCGCAAGTACCACCTGATATAAGAAATCGTAAAGCGAGGAGAAGTGGCTGTCACCAAGATTACATCAGAGGACAACCTGACATATCCTTTCACGAAAGCTCTTCCAGTTAGAACTTTTGATAGGCATGTGGAGGATATGGGAGTCAGATGTATGGCAGTGAGAGAACAACAATGTTTTTAAGTATAAGTGGGAGATTATAAGATGTGTATACTGAAAGACATGAATTTCTTTATATGAACATCTTTGTTTTGAAAAGAGAATCACAACTACACTAGGTGCCTGTTTACATTAGTGCATGTATGAAGTCCAATTATTTTGCATTATAGATAACATGGTGTGTGGTGTCACACGGAAGTACATGTTATCAGTTCCTTGCTTAGTATAAATAGGGGCTCACAACCGAGATGGAATTGGACAACCCATCAGGATGGTTGTAGTGTAATTAGGTGTGGTTGGTCTTGACTATAGAATTACACTAGTGTGTTTTGAGTACATTGAGCAAGACCAAAACATGAGGTTATCCAATTTGTACTGACTCAATAATTGGATAGGACCTCAAGATTATATTATGGAGTACGATCCCTTAATCCCGATATAATAACAGGCATATGTTATTAACTATTATTTCTTTGATTTACCAATGAGCGAGATCTATTCTGTTAGATCGATAGGCCCGATATGTTGGGAGATAATATTAATAATATGATGTGTTGTTGATTATTGACGGAATATGCGTCCTGGTGACTCAGGTTGATGATGCCCCCTTGATGAGCTCGAAAGGTTCATCATGCTAATCCCTGCAGGTGGATTTGATCCGGCATGATGATAAGGTCGAGTGGTACTAGTCAAGGACTCAGAGGTTAATTAATTTGAATTGTCAGTAATTTAAATTAATTAACCGGCATTCAAGATCTTAAACATGAGGGGATGGACGACTCATAATATGTGGAGCCCATATGAAAATATGAGGGTTGGTGAAGAAGTTCAATTAAGATCCATTAGTGGAATTAATCTTAATTAATGGATCGAGTTTAGATCCATTAGTGGGCCAAGATCCAACTCCTCCTCTTGGTCCCTACCTTAGCCCTATATATACCCATGGAGATCATGAAACCAAGGCCGAATCCAAGAGTTTCACCCTAGGCCTCCCTTCTCTCCTCTCTCTCTTCTATCTCTCCTAGGGTTCGGTCGGCTCCAAGAAGAAGAGGAGATCTTCTCCTTGGTTCTTCTTTCTCCTTCCTCCATACTTCGACTGGAGCTCACAGAGATAAGGCAGAGGAGTCCTCTACCTTGTGTGGTGCTCACCGAGGGGGAAGAAGGCACCGACAGCCGGTGGGAGGCGGCGCAACCACAGCTTGCGGCGATGCTGTAAGGTTGAAGGAGGGGTTGATTAGCGGGCTGTTTGGATAAGGAAGATCTCCTCCTCCTTCTTCTTCTCCTTCATCTCAAGGGCTACAGTCGATCCGGAGGCCCTGGTGTAGCTCCGGCGGTCGGCGGCGCAAAGGAAGAGGAAGAAGGCACTGGCGCAAGGGAAACCCTAGGAACTAGTGTTTCCTATTTCAGCCAAGGTGAGAAAAAAAGCTCGGTTGGTGGTCTTGGTGATCTCGGATCACGGTAGATCGTCGTCCACACGACGTCCGCGAAGAGAGGGACATAAGGTAGAAGACCGCGACGTGATCGGGAAGGTATATCTCTTCCCCAAGCTCCTTGATTATTCTTATGTCATACATGTGCTTATTTCATTTACCTCGTCATTTTATGTGTGTTAGTTTATTAATTTGATTTTGTTTCATAACCATTAATTTACTAACTGGACCCCGACTATAAACACAAAAGTCGGCGATCCACTCGTCGCCTTTTCCGCGGTCGAACGGTCGAGTAAATCACAACACCAATTTTTGTAATTGGCCGAGTTGTGATTTGGATCGTTCGATACGGCACGAGACGGTCGTAGGGAGACGGGTCTCCATTCGGATTAATTTTTTAATCCGTAGACATGGAGAGGTCTCTCGGATCGACCGAGTATTCGCTTAGGAAACCTGCCAAGCCATAACCAACACTTCGAACATTTCAAAGGCCTCAGACTTGTATTTCAATAAATACACATACCCAAATCACGAGCGATCATCAATAAAAGTAATGAAGTAGTTATAACTTTCTTGTGCTTGAGTTGACATCGGTCTACATACCAATGTATGTATAAGGACTATTAACTCTCCTACTAGTTCACCTTATTAGGAAAATATAACTCAGTTATCTTGCCTTTTAAGCATGAAACGCATGTATCATATGAATCGAATTCAAATGATTCTAAAATTCCACACTTATTTAACTCATACATGGGTCTCTCACTTATATGGTCAAGGCGGCAATGTCATGTTTAGGAAGCTAATTTATTATCTAATTGTCTACTATTCATTAGCCTACTTATGTCATTATATATATGAGACACCCCCAGTATTCAATACCAAAGCTTTGAATAAATTATATTCAATCTCGAAGAATCTGAAGGAGATAGGGCATCAAATGCTTTTCTGTTCTTCATGGATTCAAGATAAATCTAGCCGTTACTTCTCCAATGTCTCATCATACCACAATGGTAACATAGATCCTTTAGAGCTCATTCTTCTTTCTTAGCCTTGAGAACAATTCTCAAGTTGTGAAGCCAATCTAAGAAGTTTGGCTTGGTTAGTTTATTTGTTTCCAAACTTGAGCGCAAATTCAAAGAAAATATGTTTATTCTAATAAACTAGAAATACACAATCAAATAAATATGAGAGAGATAATTTATTCCATAAGTGTAAACAATGTACACATGAATATGGTATCCCACTTATCAAATTCATGAGCCCTTTGAATTCAGGAGATTGTAAGTTTTCTCTAAGTGGGTTGATATCTATTATAGATAAGAACAACCTTGGTTTTGGCCATCAAATCTTTCTTAACTATAATGGTAGGTATCATATATACCGATTATGTATCGCATATACATAACTATCACATTATACTATAAACTAATTGAATATTCACATAAAGATCAGGTTGTTAACACATGAAGTATATATAAAATGTATATCATCCAACTTCACCTCTATCCACGTTGAACTTGACTTTGGCAAACAAATCAATGCTTTAAGTTAAAACCAACTCATTAATCATCAGATCACATTTTAATGGTTCAAACATATTTAATTTCAGGTTAAGCTAAACTTTGACCAACAACTCAAAAAAGAAATCCAACCTTGATTTTGTCATATTAACGAAACATGTAGGTTTAATATTGATGTAAAGGAATTAGGTCTCATCATCATGCAAATGAACTATCTACAAGGCATCGCACACATGACATAAATGATGCCATGTCACATCGCATGCGTAGCATATATAATGATATAACACATCACACATATAACATAAAATGCATACATCTAATGTAACTATATGATATACATATATGCATGACACAAATATTATCATAGTTGTCATAATTTTATCTGAAAATAAAATATGATTAAGAATTTGATTTTTATAAATCAAGATTACTTTAATTAAATTAGGAAATAAATTTCAAATTTAATTTCATACTTTATCTAGGAAATTATTCTCAATCATGAAAATCTAATCAATTAGGAAACTATTCCCTAATTATATATCTACTAACTATTTAGGAAATATATATAAACTTCTTAATTAAATTTACAATCTTTCAAAATTAGATTTTTTTGAAATTATTTTAGAAACTTTCCAAAATTAAAATTTCCTAACAAATTAGGAAAATTTTCAAAATTAGAATATTTTAATAAATTCCAAATGTTTCCAAATTAAAAAATTTTAAATTATTTAGAGAGTATTTTTAAAATTAAATTTTCTAAATTATTTTAGAAAAATTCAAAAATAGAATATCCTAACAAATTAGGAAATTTTTCAAGAATAAAAATTCATAATAAAATAGGAGCAATTCCATCAACTAATCTATGGAATATTTTCAAAACAAAATTTCTTAAATTATGTCAGAAATTTTCTAAAATTGGGATTTCCTAACAAATTAGGAAACTTTCCAAAATTAAAAATTTATAATAAAATAGAAAAAACTTCAGAAACTAATCTATGGCCAACTATGACTCGTAAAATAATTTTACGATCGTGTCGAAACACGATCAGGATCTAATACCACTATTGGGAAGCTTGAAGCGATGCGTGCTAAAACACATGCCACAAATGTACGCAGCGAAAATAAAAACATAATAAATTCCTAATTTATTACAATGCACACCACATGCATACATGATACAACATGTTAGACATAATCACAAATTAAAATTTTATGAATAATAAATCATACTGGCTAATTCCTTATCGAATCTTGTAGAGTAGCTAGTCTTGCAAGACTAGCCTTCATTGGAATCAATTGGAGTGGTGTTAGGAATCAACTAGCGACACTTTGAAATCTCATCTATATTCGTGTCCATGCCAAGTTATCACGATAAGTCATGAGTCATATCTCCGCTTTGGTACTAGCTCAAGGAGGGAGACAAAATGATCCGAGAAAAAGATCATAGCTCGATTCAGTACCCGACAGCTCAAGACAACCCATCGGTACAAATCGCACTGAAGGCAGCCATACAACTGCTATTCGGAGGCTAGAACGTCACTGCCAAAAAGAGGACAGCAAGTTCACTGGCTAAACCAATTTAGTCGGTGCTGGCAAGATCCGGCTGGCTGAACAAATTTCAGCCTCACTGAAATTTTCGGGCAGCAGCCAGTTTGATTGGAGCAAGCTGCTGTTCACGTTTGGAGCATCTATTGCTCTTCACGTTGAAGTGGAGCATCTATTGTTCTTCACGTTGAGCGGCATCTTCCAATGGTTAGCGTGCTCCAATGAACATCTATTTGACAACAACGTTAACAGCTTCAATTGCTTGGTCAACAACGTGAATAGTGTCATGTTCCCATGGTCAAGCAACTCCGAGAAACGTGGCTATTCACAATGTGAATTGCTTCACCTTTGTTGTTCACATTCCAACGACCATACCTTATCCCAACCTATTTTTTTTTATTGGTGATCGATTATCATTGATCCGTGCATATAAGTAGCTTATTATTTTTCCGTTTTATATTTTTATGTTAAATAATTTATTTAAAAATAGATCTCACTTAGTTATCTTTATGTCACTAGATCCTTTATACAACTCGATAAGTTTATCCCAAAGTTTTTTTGCATTTTCGGTTAGTCCGACCCAGTTTAGTTCTTTCTTAGTTAGTCTGTACTGAAGAGTGTTCTGAGCTATGAACTCTACTTGGGCTTTTTTCTTCATCTTTGTGTTCCACTTGTCTAATTTTAGTGGAAGATTGTCGCCTTCATCCGTAGGAGTTGAGTATTCAGACCGGATAGAAAACCATTGGTCAATGTTGACTTTGAGATAGACCTTCATCCTTCTCTTCCAGTAGGAAAGTCATTCACGTTGAAGAGAAGTGGTCGGGCAATGCTATATTTTTCACCTTGGGGCATTTAATGATTTTGCACAAAAAGATTTACAAGCAACATATCTCAAGACTAGGTCTTAAATTAGTAGTGCGGGAGAAAAAAATTAAAAGAGAGCGTCTCGAGTGATGTTACACCTACTTCGAGCAAAAATTAAACGATAAGAAAACCTGTCAAAAAAGAACTGATTGCGCTACTTTTAGACTCGTGCAAAAAAACAAAATATGAAAAGAAATCAGCAGAATCCTTCTTCTCTTACGGTGGTTGCACCGATTCAGAGCGAATGAGACTCTGATACCACTTGTACATTGGATGCACGCAAGAGGGGGTGAATCACATGTATTTTAAAAACTAGCATCTTTTTCGGATGTTCTGGAAGGAATCGACGTCGATGGCCAATCACCGAGGTTTAGCCCACGTGGATGCTGACAGGAGGGGAGGAACTCTACGTCCTGTGAGATCAACACGAGCGTTAGGGGAACACACCGGAGGTTGTCTGGTAAAGCCCACTCCGACGCTCAAGTCAGTGCCTCGATAGAGAAGGGGAGTAGTAAGCAGTAGAAATGAATGAGTAGCGAAGAGAGCATAACCCCTTTTACCGGAGGGGTTGGGTTACCTTTTATACCTGAGGCGGCCATCCACGAGCCCCCATGATCCTCACCACATCCCTATGATTATCTGTTGATGGCTCCTCCTGATAACGGTCGCCGAGATTTTTCAATCTAGACCGTTGCGATGATTAAGGCCTTTATGACCGATAATCAGGGGTAGTAATTACCCTATCATAATGGATGAGAATGATGTCAACGATTCATGAGAAACATACCTCTTCTTGAGCGTTCTTTGGATCCCACCACCCCGAGGCGGTCCCAAGGTTCTTTGGCTTGGAGGTCCCAGGCAGTCGACCCCCTGAGGCGCTCTCGGGGTCTTACCCCCGAGGTGAGCTCAGGGGTGGGTATTTCTGAAGCAAGTCTCAGGGTGATAACTACTCGAGTTGGTGTCCGAGTCCTCCTTCTCGGGAGGGACTCGGATGTCGTAACAAGGGAGTCGTTCTTGCCCGACATGTTTGACAACACAGCTTCTTCAGCCCCCGTGTCTGCCACGGGGTATTCAACCCCATCACAAATCTGTTGGAACCAAGGTATGACTCGGCGGGTTTCCTAAGCGAACACGAGGTCGAACATGAGAGACCTCTCTATGTCTACGGATTACAAATTTAATTCGAATAGAGACCTGTCTCCCAAATGACCATCTCGTCGTCGTATCAATTGATTCAAGTCACCACTTAGCCAAACTCAAGAGTAGGGTCTTGTAACTTTCCAAATCAAGAGACCGTAGAAAAGACGACGAATGGATCACCGATTTTTATGTTTATTATCGGGGTCCATGATACAATTAATTATCAATATTAATTAACAATTAATTAAACTATGATAATTAATCAAAACATCACACATGCAATAACAAATATCACATAAAATAACAAGAACAATGAAGGAGCCAAAGAAGAGATATACCTAGTCTTTTACCTCGCAGTCTTCTACCGTATATCCCTCCCCTCTTGGACGTCGTGTGGGCGACGAGCTACCAAGACGCGGAGTCACCAAGGCACGAACTTCTCCACCCTAGCTTGGCCAAAATCCTAGGGAAGAAAATAGGGTTCTTCTTCTTCCTTCCTTCCTTAATGCCGCCGGAAAAGTAGCTTCCAAGGAAGTCACCACTGATGATCTTTCTTCTCTCCTTCTCTTGCTTGTATTTGCCACCAAGGGAGGATGAAGAAGAATTGAAGGAAGCGAGAAGAACCGAACCCTAAAACCTCTACCTTGCACTTCCTTGCGTCGACCAACACCTCACCAAGAGATGGGCCGCCGGCGACCCCTTTCCTTTCACCATGCACCGCCAACCTTCATGCCATCTTCATGGAAAGGTCAGCCACAGGGAGAAGGAGAGACCGAAGAGTATGAAGAGCAATCCAACCGCAAAGCCTTCTCCTTCGCTTGCTTGTCGCCGGCGCCGGGCAACTCTTCTTGCACCGCCGGAGACACCTCCTTCTCCTCTCCTTTCTTGATGCCGAGCTTTTAGGGAAGAAGAGAGAGTGAGGACCTAGGGAAGAAGATGAATGAACATCCCTCTCCTACCCCTACCGAGCTCTTCCTCCTCCACCTTGCACCGACGCCTTCAAAAACCTAGGAGAGAGAGAGAGGTTGAGAGGAGGAGAAATTAGGTTATTGCTTGGATGATTAATTGGAATTAAATTCCAAATTCATTAGCCTTGGTTTCACGACTCCTATAGGGTATACATAGGGCTATGGTAGGGACCATGAGGAGAAGTTGGGTCCTGGCCTGCTAATGGATCCAAATTCGATACATTAATGGAGATCCATTCCAGTAAAGGATCCCCATTGAACTTCCTCACCAACCCCAACCCCCATATTTTCATATGAGCTCCACCTATTATGAGTCGTCCATCTCCCTATGTTTAAGAATCGAATGCCCGATGATTAATTTAAATTATTGACAATTTTAATTAATCATTCTCTTGATCCTTGACTAGTACCACTCAACCTTTTCATCATGTTGGACTATATCCACTTGCAAGATTTAACATGACGATCCTTATGAACTCATCAAGAGGGCATCATCATCTTGACTCATCAGGACACGGATTTCCTCAATAATCAACGACACACCATGTAGATAATATTATTTCCCAACTTACCGGGTCTATTGATCTAACAAAATAGATCTCGCCCATTGGTAAATCAAAGAAATAATAATTAAATACACGTGTCGTTATTATTTCGGGATTTAGAGATTGTACTCCATAATATAAAACTGAGGTCTAATCCAATTTATCAAGTCAGTATAAAATTGGATGACCTCTTTTTTGGTCCTACTCAATGCACACAAAGTGCACTAGTGTAATTCTATAGTTAAGATAAACCACACCTAATTACACTATAACCATCCCGATGGTTTGTCCAATTCAATCTCGGTTGTGAGTCTCTTACTTATACTTCTACAAGGAATCGATAACATGATCCTCTGTGCGTCATCACACACCATGTTATCTACAATGCAAAGTATGAGACATTTTGTGCACATACTAATATAAATATGCACCTTGTGATTTTGTGATTCTCTTTCAAAATGTAGATGTTCTTAACCAAAAGTAAAACTTTTAGTATACATCCTAACAAATTCCCTCACTTCAAGTCTGATCGAAGGAAGTATGACTGACTGATCAGACTAGTGTGGTGGTGAAGAAGCTATGCCCCAATGACCTCCCCCCTTCTAATGGCAGCACTCTGGGTTCGAGGAAGCAACCCCTGCAACCCAGGGCGCGGGGTGGTTTTTTGAATACATCCAGCCTTCCTTCAAATTTTTCAGCGCAGCTCTAACAACTATCTTGACCTGTATAGGGATGCGGGGTCTGGTAATGATGACACGATTGCCCAGCGAGTGCGGCATCGCCATGTGCCTCCTCCCCCAATGTGCGGGGATATCCCCTCGATACGCACCGTGGACCACACGAAGTGACAGTAGTAAGGGCTAGCGACTCCTCGGGATAGCCAATGAGGGCCATTGACGTGCTGCTCTCTGATTGCTCACAGAGGTGCGACTCATCTCTATAAAAGCGGGTGCAACGATACCCTGCAGCCTCCTTGCCCTATCTACCTTCACGCGTCCTCCTTCTCTAGTTATTCTTCTTGCCATTGCGTCCCTTTTATGAGGGTAAGTCTCCTTCTGTTTTTCCCTCTTCAATCCCCATGGGTCCTATGGAGAAGAAAAAGATAACCCAAGGCGACGATGAGAGTTCTTTGCAAGAACTAGGATACCACACGAAATGGTATGATACCGTATCTTCTAGGGTTAGGACGAAATCCCTCCAGGTCGGCCGCCGGAAATATGGCATCCCGAAAGACTGGGAGATGCGAGTTCCGACCTTAGGTCAATCACCTGTACAAACCCCTAAGGACTTTTTCACTTTCTTTCTAGGGCAAGTAGAACTAGGGCTCCGCTTCCCCATTCCCCCTTTTTACATGAGTGTTGCCAAATACTTCAATATCCCGCTCCAATAGATGGCTCTGAACGCCTTTGCCCAGATGGGCGGGGCTTGTGTACTCTTCCGACTTTTCGACATTCCGCTGATGCCCTGATTCTTTCATTTTTTTTGTTCCTATCGGGTCCCAAGGGTCATTTGGCTTTATTGCCCGTCCTGGCCATAGGTTCCTTGGGGGTCTTCCTTCCTCCCACAAGGGATGGAAGGAACGACTCTTCTATATCCAGTTTCTCGAGCGTCCTTTCAGTCCTATCCACTAGACGACCAGCTTACCCTCTATCCTTGACCTCGACGACTTCCAGTAGGACGTGGGATATCAAAGGGCCAGGGGTATCCTGGCAGGGATGGAATTCCACGGCCTCCAACTGGTGTAATGCGAGGAGCTCCTTTATCGGGTCGAGCTTAGTCCGAAAATCACGAACCTTAGCTCCAACCTTCGTATGTTACTTTTTCTCTGGTGTGTTTTCCTGGTTAATGCTGACTGATGCCCTTTTGTCTTTATTTTGCAGGCGACGTTATGTTTTCTCGGGTGACGAACCAACTCCTGAAGTGGGACCAGGCCAACAAACAAGCGCTGGTTCCTGGCTCAGGTTCTTCCGCTCTTATGGGCGCCTCCCTTGAAGGTTGCGAGGAAGTGGATGAGAACTCCATGGATCGGGAAACCCCAGAGGCCCCCAAGATATTGGAGCATCCACGTTGTCGGCGGACCCCGAAGGGGGTTCGACTACCCCTTCCACTGAGGCACCTGCGGGGGATGTTGCACCTCCTCCACCTATCACGTTCCCCGAGGCCCACGCTCTCGAGAAAAGACGGTGGAAGTGGCTGTCTCAGAGAGATCACCCGTGAAGAAGTTGAAGAAGGGTCCATCCTCAGAGGTCCTATGTTTTGCTGCCCCCGAGGGTGTATCTCCCTAGTCTCCGAGAGTTCGGGAAGAATCTTCGTCAGTTGCCGTCGCGATCACTGCTCCCATCGGCGATTCTATGGTTCCCCTGTCCGACCTTCCTACTGCTCCTCGTGGCAAGGGGACGTCCAAAGACCTGCCCAGCTCCCACTGGAAGGTCTCCGTGGTGAAGAAGAAGGCGATGAACAGTTCCCAATCCATCCGGATAAAGGGGATCGACTATGAAGGTTTGCCGATGAACTCTAGTTCAGAGGAGGACGCCCCTGACCTGAGAGACATTCCCAGCCAGTCAGGGCCCCTGCTGAGGAAGTTCTTCCTTCTCCCGTTCTACCCTGGCGGGAAGCTGGAACAGCCCAATATCTGGGCATGCTACATCAGTCGCTGCTGACGGTGACTATTCTTGAACTTTTTCTCTTTATTTCGGTGCGTTGTCCTGGCTGTCTTTGTCTTGTAGGTTGCTTCTAACTGTGCGGCTACGAGCCGCCTATTATGCTCCAGGGGTCATTGAAGACCTTCTCCAGCGAGTGGCAGACACGGAGGTGGAGGTCCATCGGGCCCGTAAGGCCGGCCTCCTGCAGTTGGAGGACAGCCGAGGCCTTCACACGAAGATAGAGCATTATCTCAGCACCCTGATAGCTGCTGAGGATACTTTACACGATTATCGACTCCGAGAACGCCTCCAGACTGAGAAGAAACAAGCCCTCACTGAAGACTTACAGAAACTATCTTAGGAGAGGGAGCAGCTCCAGATACGGGCGAGGGAGTTGTCTGACCAAGTCAGCCTCCTGGAATCTACCAAGAAAGCCTTGGAGGACCGGCATACGGAACGGGAACGCCTAATGGCTATGAAAGAATACGATTTAGAGCTATCAGCCTCTTATGTCGCTGATCTTCAGGAGAAGGTTACCCAGGCCGAGGCCCAAGCTTCTGCTGCTACCCAGAAGCTTCAAGAGATGCTAGGGCTGAGGATTGTCTACTCCGAGAGGTGATGATGCTGAAGGGGGCCAAGGAGGAGGTTGAGGCCCGACTGCAGCAACAACAGAGTGACCATGCAACCCAACTATCCCAGGCGGGAGAGGAATTCAAGGCTAAGTTCCTGGAATCAGAGGAGTACGCCGAGATTGTAGCCGGACAAGCATTGAAGCCCTCAAATAGGGCTTCCAGGGTGTTATCAGCCAGTGGAGAAGGATCAACTGCTGAAACCAGGAGCAGATTTGAGTGCTATAATTGTCTAGCAGGTCTGGGATGAGCTTACTCCTGAAGAGCATGATTTATAGAATCATTCTTGACCTGGGCCCAAGCTCCCTGGTCACTCATTGCCCTCTGCCTCTTCTTTTTAAACTTTCCTTGGTAGGATAAATATGTAGTTGTATTAACTTTGAAAGAAAACATCCCTGGACTTGCTATATTTTATGTGGTTTCCTACGATGCTTAAAATGTTTTGTTTTCGGCTTCTACCTGAGGTTACCTTTTGCCTTAAGCATCTAAGGGGTAAACAACCATATTTGTAGAAACAAGGGTCCCATGGGGGTAATAAGGCTTACCAGCTCTTGGCCCGGCGTGTGTAGCATCGAGGCCAAACCTACTCACCGAGAGGTAGTGGGGTTTTGTAGCATTTGGTAGGGCATGTGCAGCTCCGAGGCCAAGCCTACTCACCGAGAGGCAGTAGGGTTTTGTAGCTCTTGGCCGGGCATGTGCAGCACCGAGGCCAAGCCTACTCATCGAAAGGCAATAGGGTTTTGCACAGGTGACGACTCAGTGTTTTCCACATAATAGTCTATTTACACTTTTTATTCATTGAACTGCAAGGCAGTGAAAATAGAGGATACAACAATCAAACAAACAACGCAGTTACCTCTCCGAGTGCAATAAGGGTGGAGATGGCTGGCGTGTCAGGGCCTTTCCAGCCTCTTGCCTTTATTGCCTTCCAAATAATAGCTACCTCCGGTGAGCTTTTTGACGATAATATATAGTCCATCTCACTGCGGCTCCAGCTTCCTAGGGTCACCGACTGGTTTAGTCCTTTTCTAGATTTTATCCCCAACCTCAAAGCTGCAGGCGATCACCCGGCGATTATATGCTTGCTGCATCCTTCGTCGATATGCTTCCAGTCGAACCGCGGCCTTGTCTCGCACCTCCTAAATGAGGTCTAAGTCTATCAGTCGCTCCTGATCGTTGACTTCCTTGTGATAGTATTGTCGTTGGGCAGACTCCTCTCCTACCTCCACTGCGATGACGACCTCAGCCCCAGACACTAGTTGGAAAGGGCTCTCGCCTGTTCCTTCTCGTGGGGTAGAACGGTAGGACCACAGGACGCTAGGGAGTTCTTCGACCCAGCTGCCTCCAACGTGGTCCAGCTTTATCTTAAGTCCTCGCAGGATTTCTCGATTGACAACCTCAGCTTATCCATTCCCCTGCGGGTAGGCGATCGAGGTGAAGGCCTGCTGAATGTCCAACCCTTCGCACCATTCTTTCAGCTTGCGTCCCGAGAATTATCTTCCATTGTCTGACACCAGCCTATGAGGGATGCCATACCGACAGACAATGTCCCTCCATAGGACTTTCATCACTGCCACCTCCGTGATGTTCGCCAGAGGTTCAGCTTCTACCCATTTAGAAAAGTAATCAACGAGAACCAACAGAAATTTCTTCTGCTGTGGCCCAATGGGAAAGGGGCCCACGATGTCCATCCCCCATTGATCGAAAGTGCAGGACACTGTAGAGACTCGCAGGGGCTCCGTCGGGCGGTGGGTCACATGTTGATGTCTTTGGCAGGCTTCACACTCAGCCACAAACTTGAGGGCATCAACTTGTAAAGTAGGCCAAAAATACCCTGCCAAAATAATCTTCCTGGATAGGGATTTTCCCCCGATATGACTCCCGCAGATGCCTTCATGCATCTCCCTCATCACGTAGTCAGCCTCCTCCGGCCCGATGCACTTAAGGAGAGGCCGCGCGAAGGCCCTCCTATACAGTTGATCGCCGACTAGCGTGAATTTGCCTACCCAACGGCAGAATTGCCGACTTTCTTGGTCCCTGCCTAGAAGGGTCCCATTACACATGAACGCTAAGTAGGGATCTCTCCAATCGGTTCGGCTGTCACCCCCGGCTTCCCCTCCAATTTGTGCTACCGTCCCCTCTATAGTACTAGGTTCATTTAGCTGCTAGGTGGATATGAAGCTAGCTAGTTTGGCTAGCTCATCGGCCCTAACATTGTCGGTCCTGGAGATCTTCTGCAGGATAACTTCCCCGAGGGAGGCCTTCAGCTATTCGTAAAGGGCTATATATCTCTGCAGGCGCTCACACCTAACTTCAAAATCGCCCTTTATCTGTTGCGCCACCAACTGGGAATCTGAATAAATAGTCACCCAACTGGCCCCCATGTGTTTAGCTGCTTGTAGACCCACTAGGATCGCCTCATACTCGGCTTCATTGTTGGTAGCTTTGAAGTGAAGTCGGATGGACAAATGTAATGTGTCTCCCCGAGGGGAAATCATTAGCACTCCAATCTCGCTATGTTGGCTGTTGAAGGATCCATCCATATAGATCTTCCATATTCCTTCTACTTCGGCCTACGAGACGGTCTCCAGCATGAAGTCTGAGAGGGCTTGTGCCTTGATAGCGACGCGAGGCTGATACTCGATGTCGTATTCACTTAACTCCGTCGTCCATTTGATTAACCTGCCCGAAGCCTCGGGATTGGTGAGGACTCGGGCGAGCGGGTTGTTGGTGAGGACCACAATGGGATGGGCTAGGAAATATGGCCTTAACTTCCAAGCCATTAAGACCAGGGCATAGGCCAATTTCTCCATCATGGTGTATCATGTTTCGGCGTCTTTTAAAAGATGTTCGAAGAAATATATGTGATATTGTACCCGGTCTTTTCTCGAACGAGTGCCTAGCCTATTGCTTGTTCTGCAGCTAACAGGTAGACAAATAAGGTCTCCCCTTCCACTGGAAATCTGCAAAGGTTTTCTCACACTGGTCGTCCCATTCAAACTTGGCTGCCATTCTCAAAATCTTGAAGAATGGAAGGGTCTTATCAGTGGATTTGGAGATGATCCTGGACAATGCCGTAATTCTTCCATTCAGCCGTTGTACCTCCTTGAAATTGCAAGGGGGCAGCATATCCAGGATAGCTTTTACTTTTTCCGCGTTGGCTTCGATCCCTCTCTCTGTCACCATGTAGCCCAAGAATCGGCCGCTCTTTACCCTAAACAAACACATAGCGGGGTTTAGCTGTAGGACCGGTGCCGTCGATAGCGCGGGGGGAGGGGGGAGGGTGAATATCGAATAAAAACTTCTCGCGGAAACGTCGTAGAAAAATTCATCGGTTCGTTCTTAAATAGAGTGTTAGTAGCAGCGGAAATAATAGAAAGAATAAAAGCAATAACAACACAGCGCACGCGAGATTTAGCAACACATTCCTTCGGTCCTTG
This sequence comes from Boesenbergia rotunda, assembly GCA_024364735.1. Classification (NCBI taxonomy): domain Eukaryota; kingdom Viridiplantae; phylum Streptophyta; class Magnoliopsida; order Zingiberales; family Zingiberaceae; genus Boesenbergia; species Boesenbergia rotunda. The sequence goes on along the minus strand of JAGFNQ010004143.1, from coordinate 108,666 downwards.
CAACCAAGGTTAGTTCCAAAACATACAAAGCAAGAATATTAGTCAATATTTACAGCAGTAGCTGTCTTGGTTCTGACTTCGGGTCTCCCAAATGGAACCCTAGGTCGAACCGACGCCTACTGTTCCCTCGACGAGGAACGCGTCCTCACCTACTCCTCTCAGGAGAGTTTACCTTTTTCCAACCAGCTCCTCCGGTTGGACTTTTGCCCAGCTTTACTCACTAGGTCTTCGTGCCCAATCAGTGACCAGGACATAGTGCCCAGCTTTACTCACCAGGACTTATTGCCTAGGTTTACTAGGACTTTGGTTCATTTTGTTACTCCTCTCTTAACTCCCCTTCCTTTATTTAATGTATCACTGACTTAAGTATATTGTCAAACATTAAAACATTTAGAGGAGGATATCACTGATGCAACTTGCACCAACATTAGCTTCAGCTGATTGAACCTTAGGGTGGCGAATGTCTCTTCCAAGTCTGCTATCATATCACCTCCTTTGTCGATCTTCACTAGGATATCGTCCACGTACACCTCGATGTTTCTCCCGATCTGGTATCTGAAGACTTTTTCCATCATCCGCTGGTACGTGGCACCAACATTGTGCAAGGCGAAAGGCATGACGTTGTAACAATACGTGTCGTCATCCGTCACAAAACTGACTTTCTCCTGGTCCTTGGGAGCGAGTGGGACTTGGTGGTAGCCTTGGTAAGCATCCAGCATTGAGATGAACTCACAACCGACTGTGGTGTCCACCAACCGATCTATTTGAGGCAGGGGATAACAATCTTTGGGGTATACTTTATTCAGGTCGCGAAAGTCGATGTAGACCCACCATTTACCTCCCGACTTAGGGACAAGGATGACATTAGCCAACCAGGTCGGAAATTGCACTTCTCTGATATGTCTGGTTTTTAATAACTTCTAAACTTCGTCTCGGATGGCTTTATCTTGCTTGGGAGAGAAGTGCTTCCATTTCTGCTTCATCGGTCGGGTTCCCGGCGTAACATGCAGGTGGTGGAAGGCCAACGCCAGGGGAACCCCCTTGATTTCTTCGGCGTCCTAGGCAAAGATGTCTGTGTGGCTCCGCAGGCAGTCTATGAGATGACTCCTTAGTTCCGGTGCAAGGTCGAGGGTAATCCGCGTAACTCCCCCTCCATGTTGAGGGTGAATTTGCACTTCCTCGCTCTTAACCTCCCTTCGTTCTTACTGTCCTTCGCCTTCTCGTGGGTCGGCGAGATCTACTCGCAAGACTTCACGGAGATCAAAGTCCTCCTTCGTCAGGGGCATGGGTTCATCCACCGGCTCTGTCATCGGTGCTCCTTTAGGTGCTTTGCTGGTTTCCCACAGATGACGCCAAATTTATTTTGGAAGGAATCGATGTCGATGGCCTGTCACCGAGGTTTAGCCCACGTGGATGCTGACAGGAGGGGAGGAACTCTAGCCGCTCCTATCTCCGCCAATGTGGGCAATCCTCCTGCCACCCAGCGAGGCAAAGAGGTGCATCCCATCGTGCCTCACCCACGCCGGAAAACCCCATTGGTGAAGAAAACAGCGGCCAAAGGTTCCCAGTCACTAAAAATAAAGACAACTCCCCCCCAAAAGTGACAGGCAGCAGGGGCATCCAGCTCAGAGGAAGATGTTCCCGATCCCCGAAGCCTCCCTGGCCCCTCGGCAAGGGATGTTGCGAAAATTCTCCCCCCTCCAGCTTATCTCCTGAGGTCGGCTGTGTCAGCCAAGTATTTGGGTATGCTACACCAGTCTCTACTGACGGTAATTGCCTTTATCTTTCTTCTCTCGGCTTCTGTTGTTTTGTCTATTTTTAACTGTCCTTCTGTATTGCAGGTCACCTCCAATTGTGCTGCTACTAGCCGCCTATTATGCTTCCGAGGGGTTACTGAAGACCTCCTCCAGCAATTGTCGGCATCAAAGGTAGAGGTTGGCCATGCCCGCGAGGCCGACCTCCTACAGCTGGAGGTCAGCAGGGCTCTAAGGGTGAAGGTCAAGCACTGCCTCAACACCCTGCTAATCTCGGAGGAGACTATGCACAGCTACCGTCTCCGAGAGCGTACCAAGTCGGAGCAAAACTAGGCCCTTTCTGAGAACTTGCAGAAAGTGACCTGTAGGAAGTAGTAGGGTTTTACAACTCTTGGTCGGGCATTTACAGCATCGAGGCCAAGCCTACTCACCGCAGAGGTAGTAGGGTTTTACAGCTCTTGGCCGGGCATTTGCAGCACTGAGGCCAAGCCTACTCACCACGGAGGTAGTAGAGTTTTATAGCTCTTGGCCGGGCATTTGCAACACTGAGGCCAAGCCTACTCACCGCAGAGGTAGTGGGGCTTTACAGCTCTTGGCCGAGCATTTGCAGCACCAAAGTCAAGCCTACTCACCGTGGAGGTAGTAGGGTTTTACAGCTCTTGGTCGGGCATTGGCTGCACCGAGGCCAAGCCTACTCATCGCGGAGGTAGTGGGGTTTTGCAGCTCTTGGCTGGGAATTTGTAGCACCGAGGCCAAGCCTACTCACCGTGGAAGTAGTAGGGTTTTACAGCTTTTGGTCGGGCTTTGGCAGCACCGAGGCCAAGCCTACTCACCGCAGAGGTAGTAGGATTTTACAGCTCTTGGCGAGGCATTGGCAGCACCGAGGCCAAGCCTACTCACCGCGGAGGTAGTAGGGCTTTACAGCTCTAGGTCGGGCATTTCCAACATCGAGGCTAGACCTACTCACCGCGGAGGTAGTAGGGTATTATAGCTCTTGGTCGGGCATTGGCAACACCGAGGCTAAGTCTACTCACCATGGAGGTAGTAGGGTATTGTTGGTTGGAATAGTGGTATGGCTTTGCGAGCTTCCTTAGCAATACCTGGTCATCCATGAGAGACCTCTCCATGTCTACGGATTAAAAATTTAATCTGAATAGAGACCTATCTCCCAAATGACCGTCTTGTCGTCGTACTAATTGGTTCGAGTTACAACTTAGCCAAACTTGATGGTAAGGCCTTGTAACTCGCCTAACCAATTGGTCGTGGAAAAGACGACGAGCGGATCGCTGATTTATCTTTGGGGTCCGTGACATGATCAATAATTACAATTAATTATCAAATAATTAACGCAACAATAATTAATCACACATCACATAAAATGATAGAATAAAAGGAGTCAAAGAGAGATATATCTCTTCTTTTACCTCGCAGTCTTCTATCATATGACCCTCCCCTCTTGGACGTCGTATAGGTGACGATCTACCAAGACCCGGAGTCACCAAAGCTTCCAATTAATCCTCCTTCTTCCTCTCCAATGAGCCAACAAACCCTAGGGTTAGGGTTTCCGCCGGCCACCTTTCTTCCCCTCCACCTTGCTCCACCGACCACACCAAGTTTCCAAGGCAAGCCGACCACAAGGAAGCACCAAGAGGAAGCTTATGAAGAAGAAGAACCAGAAGAAGAAGAGAGTAGGTGCTTCTTCTTCTTCCAAAACCTACCGTAGGCTCTCCTCTCTCTTCCTCACCACCGACGTCGCAAGAAGAGACTCCTCCTTGCCGTCGGCGATCCTATCTGCTCCTTGGATGAGCTCGCACAAGAGAGGGAGAAGAAAGGAAGAGAACTAGGGGAAGAAATAGTCTTCTCCAATCCCTACCGAGATCTTCTTCTTCCTCCTCTACTGTTGGCGATCACCTCCAAGAAGAAAGCACCCTCTCCACCGGCGCCTATCCTCTCTTCGCCTCCTTGCTGCTGCCGCGTGCCACAAAGGAGAAGCAAAGTTCTCCTTGTCTAGTGATTGCCGGCCACCACAAAGAGAGGGAGAGAAGAGCCAAGGAAGAAGAAGCAAAACCTCTTCTCCTCACCTTACGCGCGTGACCTAGGAGAGAGAAGAGAGAGAGAGGGAGAACTAGGGGTTTTCGTGTTGTATTAACTAGCCTTGGTTTCATGATACCATGGGGTATATATAGGGCTATAATAGGGACCATGAAGAGGGGTTGGGTCTTAGCCTGCTAATGGATCCAAACCCGATCCATTAATGAAGAGTCATTCCACTAAAGGTCCCTCATTGAACTACCTCACCAACCCTCATATTTTCATATGAGCTCCACCTATTATGAGTACATCCATCTCCCCGTGTTTAAGATACCGAATGTCCGTTGATTAATTTAAATTACTGACAATTTTAATTAATCAACCTCTAACTCCTTGACTAGTACCACTCATCCTTATCATCATGTTGGACCATAGTCCACTTGCAAGATTTAACATGATGAACCTTATGAGCTCATCAAGGGGGCATCATCATCCCGACCCACCAGGATACGGATTCCATCTATAATCAACGGCACACCATGTAAATAATATTATTTCCCAACTTACTAGGCCTATCAATTTAGCAGAATAAATCTCGCCCATTGGTAAACTAAAGAAACAACTATTAAGTACATGTGCCCGTTATTATATCGGGATTTAGAGCATGAATCCATAATATAACTGAGGTCTAATCCAATTATAAAGTCAGTACAAATTGGATCACCTCTATGTTGGTCATGCTCAATGGATACAAAGTGCACTAGTGTAATTCTATGGTCAAGATAAACCACACCTAATTACACTACAACTATCCCGATGGTTTGTCCAACTCCATCTCGGTTGTGAGCCTCTTCTTATACTCTGCAAGGGACTGATAACATGATCTTCTGTGCGTCACTACATACCATGTTATCTACAATATAAAGTATCAGACATTTGAGCATATACTTGTTGGGTTCTCCCGGCACCAAAACATAAAATGCAGTGGAAACAAGAACCCACGAGCAATCCATGTGAATGAAAAACTCGTACAAAGTTATCTATCTAATAGATTTATCTACTGTTTATACTTTTGAAGCGTGCCCTTCGTTTATCCCGCTCGTCCAAGATGCGTTGGATCTCTTGCACGTTCAAATGTCTGTGCCTCTATTCATATCCACACAAACACAATCTCTCAACTTCGGGAGAACTACCTTAGTTGTGCTAGCAACTTGAGGTAGCTCGAAAACACCAAGAACCTTACAATAAGGTTTCGACCAAGAGGGAGGAGAGGAAGAAGAGAAGAAGGGAAGAAGGAAACACACTTCGTTGTCATTCAAAATGACTAAGTCTCTCTTTTATATTCATCCCATGAATATGAAGAGTCTTTTGTCTCTTTGACTTCCTTTCATTAAAGCCAATAAAGAGCACATTTTTCCATGTGCTTCTTTACCTTCTCTTTATCTAATGAAGATAGACCTTTTCTCTTTCCTGCATGCGATTCCGACCGGGCCTCTCGGGCTTCCAACTAAGTCTCCCGACCAAGTCTCCCGAGTGCCGAGCTCCCGACCCAGTTTGCCGAGCTCTGACCCAGTCTGTCGAGTGCCGACCCAGTCTGCCGAGTGTCGACCCAGTCTGCCAAGCTCCGACTCAATCTGCCGAGTGCCGACCCAGTCTGCCGAGCTCTGACTCAGTCTGCCGAGTGCCGACCCAGTCTGCCGAGCTCCGACTCAGTCTGCCGAGCTCCCAACTCCGTCTGTCGAGTGCCGAGCTTCCGACTTGTGCTCCCGAGTTCCCAACTCGATCTCAGATCTCCCGAGTTCCCAACTCGGGCTCGGACTCCCCGAGTTCCCAACTCGGACTCTGACTCCCCGAGTTCCCAACTCGGGCTCGGACTTCCCGAGTTCACAACTCGGACACGTACTCCCCGAGTTCCCAACTCAGATTTCCCGAAGCATCATGTCCTTAGTGTGTGACCCAATAGACTCTTGTGACGTTGGCAATGCGCCTAACATTTTAGACACATAAGCAATGAGCGGCATCTAACAATGCATCATTGCTACCCAAGTAACAAGAAAAGCCGAGATCCGACTAAACCTCCGTGACTATGATAATGTATAATCTTGTCCTTCTATCCTTGATATCTAGATTGACTAATGAGGCATAGACCGTGTCATCCTCAATCAATCTTGTGTTTCTTGATCCTTGAGTAGACTCACTCAAACAAATAAGCTCAATATCTCATATTGACTCATTTGAGCGTGGCCATGCGTTTCAGTAGTCCTACTCGATCAAGGGGCCCACAGATATCACTCCCATCATATGGGAGGGATAGATACCATCTACATCACTCACATCCCTCCGCATAATTCATTACATACCCAGTGATCGCCTTTATAGTCCACCCTGTTACCGGTGATGTTTGACGATACCAAAGTACATAACTCCTTATGTAGGGAACCGTAGTGACTTCAGGTCTAAGGACTATCCATACTAATAGTCACATGAGAAAGTTTATGACACTCATATGGCAATCTATGAAACTTTCTCATGGCGGGTCATTCAGTACACATTCTCCAATGTATACTCATGTGTCAACTTGATATCATATATCTATGACTTGTGAGCTCAAGTCATCAGTTGACCTACATGCTTGTCTCCATGCGTTAATATTGCCCCTGAATATTAATGCTCGACTAGAAATAATTTAGTGTAGTGTTCTCTACATTATCTCACTATCGATTCAACCAATCGATATAATGTAGATAAGAACCTAATCCACAAGGACATTATTATACTTAGTCATTCGACACATAATACAAAGTAAGTATAATAACCATATATGCCTTTATTAATAATAGAATATGATACAAAATGTCCCTAGTCAATCATCACATAATTGGCTCTAGGGCTCCTACTAACAATACTAATATAAATATGCAACCTGTGATTTTGTGATTCTCTTTCAAAACGTAGATGTTCTTATACAAAAAGCAAGGCTTTTAGTATACATCCTAACAGGTTTTGAAACACTTGGTTGGGCATTTGCAACACCGAGGTCAAACCTACTCACCGTGGAGGTAGTAGGATTTTGCAACTCTTGGTCGGGCATTGGCAGCGCCGAGGCTAAGCCTACTCACCATGAAGGTAGTAGAATTTTACTGCTCTTGGTCGGGCATTTGCACCACCGAGGCCAAGCCTACTCGCCATGGAGGTAGTAGGGTTTTATAGCTCTTGGCGGGGCATTGACAGCATCGGGGCTAAGCCTTCTCACTGCGGTGGTAGTAGGGTTTTGCAGCTCTTGGTCGGGCATTTGCAGCACCGAGGCCAAGCCTACTCACCGCGGAGGTAGTAGGGTTTTCCAGCTCTTGGCTGGGCATTGACAGCACCGAGGCCAAGCCTACTCACCACGAAGGTAGTAGGATTTTACAGCTCTAGGCCGTGCATTTGCAGCACCGAGGCCAAGCCTACTCACCGCAGAGGTAGTAGGATTTACAGCTCTTAGTCGGGCATTTACAGCACCGAGGCCAAGCCTACTCACGCAGAGGTAGTAAGGTTTTATAGATCTTGACCGGGCATTTGCAGCACTGAGGCCAAGCCTACTCACCACGAATGTAGTAGGGTTTTGCAACTCTTGGTCAGGCATTGGCAGCACCGGGGCCAGCCTACTCACCGCGGAGGTAGTAGGGTTTTGCAGCTCTTGGCGGGGCATTTGCAGCACCGAGGCCATGCCTACTCACCGCGGAGGTAGTAGGGTTTTGCAGCTCTTGGTCGGGCATTGGTAGCACCGAGGCCAAGCCTACTCACCGCGGAAGTAGTAGGATTTTACTGCTCTTGGCCGGGCATTGGCAGCACCGAGGCCAAGATTACTCACCATGGAGGTAGTAGAGCTTTACAGCTCTTGGCCAGACATTTGTAGCACCAAGGCCATGCCTACTCACCGCGGAGGTAGTAGGGTTTTACAGCTCTTGGTCGGGCATTGGTAGCACCGAGGCCAAGCCTACTCACCGCGGAGGTAGTAGGATTTTACTGCTCTTGGCCAGGCATTGGTGATAAGTACCATTTTTGTGATTATTTTAGATGTTAAAATCCATGTTTGATCCATGTTTTTATTGCTTAATTCTGATTTTACCCTAGGTTTTAGAACTTACTCTTATTTTGGACTTAATTGCAAATTTACATTAAATTGGATTAATTGGCCACTAAATTTTGGATTTATTTTTGTAGGCACCAAAGGTTCAAGGACTTAGGGCATATTGGGTCAAACCTGAGTCAGATGTGAACCGGATCGAATTATCAAGCCTATGATCAATCCGGGCCGTCCGATTCAAGAGCGGTTAGATCTGAGCCATCCGGGACGATCTGAAGCAATCCGAGCTAGGGTTAGGGTTGATCAAGCTTTATGATCAAGATCTGAAGGTTTCATCCCAATCAGAGCTAGATCAACCGTTGGATCAAGCAAGGAGGGCTCTAGAGCGTCCAATCACAGATAGAGTTGATCTGGACCATCCGTTGCACATCTGGAGGATCCGAGCTACCACAAGGCAGATCCTGACCCCAGATCATCATCATAAAAGTTTGGCTCCAATCAGACCAAGATCTACCGTTGGATCTCCTCCGATTAATCTGAGCCGTCCATTTGTTTCTATTTAATCAAAAAATCAGCGCAGCTCATCCTCGTCGCGTCTCCGCCGTTAGCTCATCTTCTTCGTTTTCGTTCTTCAATTCCTTAGCTAGATTTCTTCATCAAAGGAGGCGCGTCCACTCAATCCATCATCAAAGCAAGGGTTAGGTTAGTATGGAGAGTCTCAGTGAGGTTTCCGATTGAAGATTTGCTCAATAGAGAAGCTGCGCGAGGTCTCGACAGTTTCACTATCCGATTCCATTGAACTCAGCTGTGATCCACTTCCATTGCATCCGAGCTGACCAGAGGGGTTCCCTGGAAGGTCTCGGTCACTCCCCAATCAAGATCGCAATCATCCACAGCAAGTTTGAAGGATTCGGAAGCTGATTTCAGTTTGAGCAGTGATATGATCAGATTCGGTAGCAGAGACATTTCCTGCTGATTTGTGGAGCTTGCGGGTCCGAGGTTCTCCCTTGATTGACAACCAAGGAGCTCTTGAGTTGAGGATGGTTGAGGAGTAGCTAGATAAATTAGTTTCATTCAGTTTTTGTAGCTGTAATTTTCAATTACTGCTGTAGTTTAGTTACTGTCTTTGGTTTCAGATTTGGTTAATCTCGTTTCTGATTAGTTTCTGCTTAATCTAGCTTTAATCTTTCAAGTTGAGTAGTTAGGAACCTGTCTAGTGGATAATTGCTTTAAATTTCAGTGGATTCCTTATTCTAATGCTTGCGTGCCAAATTCTTAACCGCGTATCAGTTTTGTTGTCCTGTTTTTGTTCAGTTTTGAATTTTTCTTTTAGCTTTTGTTTCAATTCGACTTGTGTAGTTAATTCCCTGAAATTAGAGATCACAATCAGTGTGTTAATATAGTGAATCGAAGTTCATTTCTCAGCTGGTTTTTATTTCTGAAATTTTCGTTCAGTTTTAATGTATCAAACCCCAATTCTACAGTATCCCATTTTATTTCTGAACTTTCAGCTTCAACTCATCAAGAAATTGTGTCAAGTGAGCTTAGTTCTCACTTCTGAACTCACTGCAATTGGTTTAATTCCATAGCAACGGAAATCAGATTCTGAATCTGGCTTCCAACTCATGTATCAGCTCTTCCTTGCATTTCAGCCTCCATTTCTGCATAGTCCCATTTATTTCTGCAATACAATTATTTTGCATGCCTTAGTTTGAATCTGTTCGAGTGTGTATCAGTGAGATCTGAGTTGGAATTCTATTGCATTCGAATTTAGTGGTTTTATCTGGTTTTAGCATCCCAATCAGTTTTCGAATTATGCAAGACAATTCTGCATTTCTGCATTTCCGCATACAACCCTTGCAATCCTGATTTCTGCACTTGGTTCTGCATCCCTGCAGTCAAACTTTCTGCATTTCTGAACTTCCATTACTGTATTCGAATTGCTACAACATTCATGGACTGTTTCTGCCAAAAACATGTTGTTCAGTGGTGTATGAAATTTTGTTCAGTGGTGTATGAGGTTTCTGCAGTAAGTTTCATGCGTGTATCATTCCTGTTCATGCACATCAAATTGTAATCTTGCATTTGAGTGAAAGGAAACTTTGGCAATGACCTTGTATCAGTTTTTGGCACATAGATTTCTTCCTTTTGGTATCTAGTTGTTCATTTCTGAAGTATCAAGTCATAGATTCTGCATTTAATCTATTTCAGCACTTGCATCAAAATCTGCATTAGATTCTGCAAAACTTGGCAGATTCAATTCCATATGTGTTCAGTTATTAGTTCCGAAATTGAAATCAATTGAATGGAATTCTTAGGAACCAAATGTGGCTATTAGTTTGGAGCAAAAGATTTCAGTTGTTGTGTGGCTTTAGCATCCAATTCAGTTGTTGAATCTTACATGCTACCCTTGCATTTCTGCATTCCTGCACACCACCACAATGATAGCTGACATTCATTTCTGAACTTCTTGGTTTTCATGCTTCTGCACTTTGAATTTTCGCATTCGAATTTCTGAGCTTGATTCTGAATTCTTGCATTCGAGTGGCTGCATTCATGGACAGCTTGAATTTGTGTAATTTCTGCAGAAACATGCTTCTGCAATCTGAATTCTGCAGCCCAACTCCTTGTTCTGAATTCTTGCTTCCAAATCTGAATTTCTTCACTCATTTGTGCATATGTTAACTAGTGGTTTGCCTTCCAAGGGGATTGGTCATTTAAACTTCAGAGTTGGCAGTCCACAATTCCTGTGTCAATAGCGAATTTCAGCCTATTAGCAGTGTTCTTTTCGTGTCAACTGCTGAAATCCTGCATTTGGTATCAAGTGCAGGTTTGGATGTGCTTGGTGCAAAGTTTAAGGTGGTTCTTAGTGAGCTATTGTGTTTGAAAGTGGTTAGAGTTTCATTCGGACAATTCTGAGCTTCCTTACAATTGTTTGTTTTGAGATTTGGTAGCTAGCTTGAATTGTGCCAAGTTTGATTGTCTCGCCCTTTTGATTAAATTATAACTTGTCGTTTCCTTCATTTTAACTGTTATTTCATTTCCAAGTGAAACAAAACCCAAATATTCATTTGAAACCCGAAAACATAAACGACACCTAAAGACAAGCACGAATCGAGCAACATCAACTAGCCCCGAGAAAAATACGACCTGTGGCCCCTATATTACATTTTCATATTTTGATTGTAAAAAGGGTTTCCAGCATTCATTTAAATATTTAAATTTGATGAGCCCATACATTTCGTGACAAAATTAATTAGTATATTTGGGCCCGTTCAATTGGCAGCACCGAGGCCAAGATTATTCACCGTGGAGGTAGTAGGGCTTTACAGCTCTTGGCCAGACATTTGCAGCACCAAGGCCATGCCTACTCACTGCGGAGGTAGTAGGGTTTTACAGCTCTTGGTCGGGCATTGGCAGCACCGAGGCAAAGCCTACTCACCGCGGAGGTAGTAGGGTTTTGCATCTTTTGGTCGGGCATTCACAGCACTGAGGCCAAGTCTACTCACCGCGGAGGTAGTAGGGTTTTACAGCTCTTGGCCAGGCATTCGCAGCGCCGAGGCCAAGCCTACTCATCGTGGAGGATTATCAGGGCGTCCTCGTGGAGGTCTTCTATGTCTTTCAGATCTTCTGGGCTAAAGGAGATTAGCGGGTGGTTCTCCGATCGTCGATGGCGAGCCTTCCTCGCATGGTTAGGGCCCTCTTCAGTAGGACCTCCGGAGATCACTGAGATCTCCTTTTGCCTAGAAACCCCTCGCCATGGTGCTGCTAGCTCCATTTGTTGCTGTTGGAGTGCCCCTTTGATGGCGTTGGCTACCAAGCGATCTAGTTCTTCTTTCGTCAGGATGATGGATTGTCCCGCCGGTTCCGGTGCTCCTTCTGGTGCTTTATTGGTTTCCCACAGACGGCACCAAACTTGTTCTGAAAGGAATCGACGTCGACGGCGAGTCACCAGGGTTCAGCCCACACGAATGCTGACGCTAGATGAAAAACTTCCACCCTGCGAGATTAACACGAGCGTTAATAGGAACACGCCGGAGGTTGTCTAGCGGAGCCCACTCCGACGCTCAAGTTAGTGCCTCAGTATAGGAGATGGGAGAAAGCAAGGAGAATGTGTAAGTTAGAGAGTGTGTAACCCCTTTATTAGAGGGGTTGGAGTATTTTTTATACCTGAGGCAGCAGTCATACGTGTCTCCACGATCTTCGCCACATCTCCTCAATCTTCGATTACTAGATAACTGTCACGCCTCGAGACCCAGGAGCCGCTGATCCAACATAAAATCAGACAACATCTCCCCTGTTCGGCAAACAATTTATGCATACAAACTTCACACACAGTATATATTTGGCCTCAGGCCTCAAAATATAGACATACCATAAAAGAAAAATGAGTCGACCATAACCATATAACATAGTAAACCATACTTGACTGCAAACTGGTTCGACTTACGATAAATCAGCCAATACATAAACCCCTTAGGGCACACAACAACACTCACAAGACATATACAAATCCCTAAAAGAAATATGAAATAAGTGCACTGCCAAGTATAAAAGAAAACTATGTCGTCACGATGGGTAGGGACTGGCTGCTGGGCTCTTCTGGCGACTCCAAGTATCTCAACCTGAAATTAAAAATATGGGCAACGGTGTGAGTCCAAATGAACTCAGCGGATACCTAAACAGATATGCATAGTAGGCTATACTAGCAGTAAGAGTCACGCTGATACAGTCTCATATGTACAATAGAAAATGTATACACTGAAATACTGAAAGTATGTACATACCAAAATCCATCTATCCTACAGAGGGGTGAGATCAATCCCTATAGAACAAGTACAACACATAATCCAAGGTATACATTTTTCCTATATGTGCATGTCAATCAAAATGCAGTAAGCATAAACAATGCACGATGCAAAATATGCACATGGTGCAATGACATGTGTCAACCCTGACACCAGTCACGTCACCGTCCACCTATCATAAATGAACGGGTGAGTGGGTAGGGTTGTGACAACTGTACGCACTCTGCTATCATTGCTCCTGAGTGACCGAGTGGACAGGATGCTGGCAGAGGGCACCCTCCTACGCTAGGCAATAGGGGAGTCTCGCTCTCATCTTCTCGTGTCTCAGGACGAAAAGGGATCCTTAGCTGCTACCATGCTTCGGAACCACTCTCCAAATAGTAGCTGAGCGGAGTAATACAGAGCAAATGCACATACTCTGTGGTAGCCACTACCCCTAAGTGGATGTGTGTGCATATCCTCATGTAATTGGCGATGGGCTCAGACTACATAGGAGTCGATGATCGTCATCATGCAACAATGCAAGGATGGTACATGACACTAACACATACAACATCCACCAAGTCCTCATCAATCACCTCAGTGTGCTATGTATAGGTCTGAATCCTATGTCATGGGATACAAGTAACCTACTAGGTATACTGGCAAAGTAACTAGTGATCCATCAGTGTCAAATGTGTGGGGAACATATCACTATATCTATGCACGTATATACACATGACAACCATCGAGATTGTATGAAACTAAAGGGAGATCATCTCAAGAATAATCAATAGATGTCAGGTAAAGATATACTAAAGCAGATATAACGTATAAACCTACTGCTATCTATAACAAACCATGTACAACAATATGACAATATCTAAAGAGATAAGTCAGAGGTACCCACCTCAAAAGAGGGATGCTCGTATCAGAATGAACCTCCCGTCCAATAATCAGCAATGATAAACCCAATCAAAGCCCTGTATCAAAGGTACAATGTTTAGCTACAATAATATATAATTTATAGCTAGACGAGTTATCTCAATTAATTAGGGTCGTCCTAATTGTCCTGTTTCATTTAATTAATTACCATTAAACGAGTAGCCCATAATTATCCTATGTTACCTAGATTAGATTCATATTAGGTTTTCGAAGTCCAAATTAATTAAGTTTAGGTTATTAGGTTTAATCCCCCAATTAACCCTAATCATGCCATAACCTAACTAGATTAGGATCTTAACAACTGAATGGATTAATTCCAACTCTGAAATTAATTAATTGATTCGAGTTCAATCAAGATAATAAAAATTCATTTAATTACTATTTTACCCCATTCCTATAAGGTATCACACGACTAGGATCATTACAAGTCATAGTGAAACTCACTTCCTAATTCAATCCATTCTATTAATCTAATCGATCCATTATCAAATCCTTCAAATATCAGAGAAACCAAACAGGATAAATTTGGTACAAAATGATCCAAGAACACAAATCTGAAACCAACAAAACCTAAATTAGAGTAGCAAGCTACCGATCTAAAACAATCCAAGTCTCAACCATTATCTAATCCAAACCCTACCTTCATGGTGCCTCACGGCATTGTGTTTCCTACCAAAAGGGAACCCATCACTTTTCTACACAAAAATCAAAATTAAGGATAAATCTAAATCTCACCACAGTTTTGAAAGGAAAATTAACCTCAAAAGACTCACATCATTAACCATGGAAGATCTAACATCAACCCAACTAGGAAGCCTCCCAACAGAGAAGAACTCAACCATGGAAAAATCCAACAAGCTATACACATATCAACACACAGAACTCACAATGTAGAAGAATGAAAATTCACCAACTAACTCCCAAACCACAAGCCAAGAAACCAATTTAGCTACGTCACAAGAAAAGCATCACAAACAAAAGCTAAGCTAAACTTCAACTGAGACCTACCATTCAAATAATAAAGCTCATGTCAGATCATTAGTAGGTCATAAGAAACAAGCCAAAAGTCATGTTGGGGAAATCGACCTAAGGATTATCGGGAAGATCATAGTTTTGATGTGTGTGTCAACATGTTTAAGGTTAGGGTGTTATCTTATTATTTGATATGTGTGATTAAGTTTGTAGGACTAGGAGAATCACACATGGAGGACCTATCCGAGGGACGAGAGTCGAGGGAGGAGGACTCCAAGGGCAAGCCAAGAAGTGGACTTCAAAGGGTACATGTGAAGGGTGGCATGGAAGCAAGCCAAGGGAAGGCTTGTGTGTGCATCCGAGGGACGATAGCCGGTGGAAGAGGACTTCAAGGGACAAGCCAAGGGAGTGTACCTGAAGGCACACGTGAAGGAGGGTCAAGGAGGGTCTTCAGAGTGAGAAAGAGAGATTGTATAGGTTGGGCAGTCGACTAGTAGAAAGGCAATCGACTGCCAGCCAATTCTCAAACTCACAGAATGTTTGAAACCCCGGACCAGTCGACTACCCCAGGGGCAGTCGACTGGTGTCGGGTTAGACAACTCATGGAGTTGTACTTTACTCTTATTTAAAGAGGACTTTTTGGCACGAGGAAGGTACGGTCCTTTACTGTACCAAAGTGTTGTTTGTGCAAAAAGTGCTCAGATCTTTCTCTCGTGTTTATTTTCATCTTGTAAAGAGGAAGAAGACAACCTTGTAAAGGTTTTCTA
This sequence comes from Boesenbergia rotunda, assembly GCA_024364735.1. Lineage (NCBI taxonomy): Eukaryota > Viridiplantae > Streptophyta > Magnoliopsida > Zingiberales > Zingiberaceae > Boesenbergia > Boesenbergia rotunda. Next base: position 93,341 of record JAGFNQ010004143.1, on the reverse strand, counting down.
CACCTTGAAGGAGATTTTCATAGTGGAGTGTGTGCTTGTGCGTGGATCCTTGGATTAGTCACCTTTCGGGGTGGATACCAAGAAAATCTGTGAGCTAGCCTTGGATCTTACATTTTTTATTATATTGCTTGTATTGTGCTAACAATCATATAGAGAAAGTTCGAAAAAGTGTTATTCACCCCCCTCCCCTCTAGTAAGCGTCACGATCTAACAAGTGGTATCAGAGACGGTTCGCTTCGGGAGAACTCACCGTCAACCGGAGCATTCAAGAAATGGTGTTTCAAGAGGGCTATAGCACCGCAAGGCCACTGTTCTTCGATGGAAACAACTTTGCCTATAGGAAAGGTAGGATGGAGTACTATTTGATGAACTATATTGAGAATTGGATGAGTGTTGTAAATGGCTTCGACGCACCCGTCAACGAACAAGGAGAGCTACTACCAATGAGAAGTTGGACCAAAGAGGTGATGAGGAAGGCGCAAGCCAATGCCAAGGCCACCACAATGCTTCAATGTGAACTATCACAGGAACAACTCAACAAGGTGGGGCCTTTCAAGAGCGCCAAAGAATTATGGGAGAAGCTAGTCGAGCTCAACGAAGGTTCAAACGAGTCAAGGAGGGCAAAGAAGGACCTCTTGGTGGCTCAACTATAATCACTATCAATGAAGACCAACGAGACGGTTATCCAACTACATGGAAGGGTAAAAGAAATTATCAACGAGCTACATGTAATTGGTGAGAAGGTTGAGAACCGTGATCTTGTGAGGTATGTTTTGCAATCATTCGCTAGGACTACATTGTGGGCATCAATGGTTGATGCCTATAAAGTATCAAGGGATCTTTCTATGGTAAAGTTAGATAATTTGTTTTGTGAGTTTGAGTTACATGAGCAAGCTAACAGTTCATCTAAAGAAAAAGGTGTAGCGTTCATTGTAGAAAAGGAAAAGAAAAAAAAGAAGGAAAAGAAGAAGGTCATTTATTCATCATCATCCGACTCGGAAGAGTCAAGCACTTCAATGGATAACAACCAAGAAGCTTTCATGGTAAGAAAAATGCGTAGAGCCTTTAAAAGTTTTTCTAACAAATCTTATGCTAGGAAAGGTTCAAAGAGCAAGAGTAAAGGGAAGGACATTATTTTCTATAATTGCCACCAAGAGGGACACATGAAGAATGAGTGTCCACAACTAAAGAGAAGAGAAGAGAAGAAGGAGGATAGGAAGAAGGGTGACAAGAAGAAATCGAAGGGAAAAGAGAAGAATGCCACAAGCTTCAAAGCTACTTGGGATGATCCATCATCTTCAGAGGAAGAAGAACATGTGTCCCACTTCGCACTAATGGGAGTGGACAACTTGGAGTCATTCGATGATGAGAGGAGATCTAGTAGTGAAGATGAAAGTGAAGGTTCATCATTCGACTCCGAGACTTCGGTAAGTGAGGTACATAGCTTACCCTCCTCTACTCTTATCAAAATTATTACTAGTACAAATACTGATTTGGCTAAGGCTAGCAGAAATGTTAAGGAATTAAAAAATGAAGATTGCATGCTTAAATTAGAATCAATAAAACTTAAAGACAATTTGCATGTTCCCTCTATTGTTTCAAATGATGCATGTTTGGAAAAAGAAAATAGGGAACTAAGGGAAAAGGTAGAGGACCTCGCCAAGACACTTAGGAAAATTCAAGTTGGCTCTAGCAACCTTGATATGATAATAAATAGCCAAAGAGCCGTGTATAACAAAGCCGGGATAGGTTATAGGCCAAAAACTAAGGAGGTAGCTTTTGTTTCACTTATGGGAAGAAAGGGTGCCTCTAGGAGACAAGGGGTTAAGGGAAATACAAAGAAGGTTTGGGTACCAAATAAGTATTTAAATGATTCTTGTGGAATTAAAATTTAGGTACCAAAAGTTTGTGTTTTCCATGTTGTATAGGTGAAGGAGAAGGGAGCCTCAAATATGTGGATAGTAGATAGCGGGTGTTCAAGGCACATGATCGGAGATGTAAGCAAGTTCACCACTATTAGCTATCTAAGAGAAGACACCGTATCTTTCAGAAATAGTGGGACTCAAAATAATTGGTAGGGGCACCATTGAGGTATCTCCTACAATCACTATCCACAAAGTTATTTTAATTAAGGGAATGAAGTTTAATTTACTTAGTGTAAGTCAACTTTGTGATGCGGGATATAGGGTTGAGTTTCATGCTAGAAAGTGTTTAATTAAGCAAATGTATCCGAGAGTATCATGCTAGAAGGATATAGAGAGGCTAATCTTTACTATCTTAATCTTGCTTATGCTTCTAACAATTTGCCTAAGTGTCTCATATCTAAAGAAGAATAAGGATGGTTGACGACTTGAGCACATCAACATGAAGAATATTGCAAGAGTTGCCAAGAAGGAGTTGGTGAAGGGGCTTCCCATGATCAAGTATGAAAAGACCAAAATGTGTGATGGTTGGAGCAATCGACCCTAAGATGGTCCGGAGTGACCATAGGTTTTGATGTTTGGGCAAAGGGTTTAAGTTAGGTTTTCCCTTGTATTCTTATATGCGTATGTTGAGTGTGCAGGTTGTTGGGACCGGGTGCATGTTGACAAGGATACGGGTTCGTAAAATTTTAAATTTTTACGTGCAGCGGAAGAATTAGCATAAAATAATTTCTCAAATTATTTTAACCACGTATCTAGCATGCAACCTTATGATGTGTGAACATGATCATAAATTAAAACTTTTGTGAAAAAGTAAACTAATTTACTTTGTACCTCTCGTAACTCGAAGTAAGGGACGATATCCAACCGTAGCGTCCCTTGGAAGCTCCGCCTCTATTCGCGTCCACGCCGAGTTCTCTTCGGGATGACTTCGCAAAGCCACGAGTTTTGTGCCGACGAGAACTACTAGATTCTCCAAAGACACAACTAGAAGATCAAGAGAGAAGAAAGGAAACTAACCACCAAATTAACGGAATCAAAATTCCGGGAAAGGAAGGAAGGAGTCGCGATCCGCTTCTTCTTCTTCTTCGGCACGAACTTGGCGGAAGAAACTCATGGCCACCCATGGGATGTGCGCCGACCCTAGGGGAGGAGAGAGAGCCGGCCCTAGCGAGAGAAGGGCACCGACCCTAGAGAGAGAGAGAGTTAGAGAGGGAGAGGGAGAGAGTTAATCTCTTGATTACTCTATTGCTTGAGGAATTAAAGCCTAGCCTTGGTTCCTTTATATAGTAGCATCTCCCTTGCCAAGTCTCCCTCTTAACGGAATTTTCATAAGAAATTTATCCTATAAATTCTCTTATTAATTATTCCGTTTAAACCAAGTTTTATTATAACTAACTTTATAATAAAACAAATACCTTCTCTCCTTTTATTATGGAATAAATTTTATAAGAAATTTATAAATTTTCTTATTATGGAAAAATCAATTCATAATTGATTTTATAAAATTAAAATAAACCATTCCATGGATCATTTTAATTTCCATAAAAAGGGAATAAATTTCTATAAATTTATTTCTATAAATTTCTTTATACAAATTTATTTATCCATAATTTATAAAACAAATCGTGCTAGATTTATTTTATTAATTAAACCAAATAAATTGGTTTCTCCCCATTGATGTGGCCGGCCAAACCAAAGGGGTTTGGCACCCTCTTTGGCCGGCCAAATCGAGCCGAACCGATCGCGAATTAAACTCATTTAATTCGCCCAATAAGCCTACAAAAGACTTAGCCATTTTAAGTTTCCGTTGCGCCTCTGATTAACTCAGATTCGACTTATTTCTCTTGATTGGAAAATCCAATTTTCAACTCGTTTTAAATCCCTCGGATTACTCGTAGTGCGTGTGACTAAATAGGCTTTCGATTTATGTTGGCCGTCTATAATTAACCAATTATAGAACGATCATGAGTGGCACCTAGTAGTACATCATGACCCCCAATTAATCGAAAGATCAACGGTTGACCTCAGAAGTAATTCTGAAACCCTTCAGCAGCTCTAATGAATCATGCCTCATTCCCTTCACCATCTTATACTCACTTGGTTCAGGACATGGTCTGTTTGTGTCAGTCCCCACTGGACTGACTACGTCACACCTAGCCCAAGTAGTGTCTTTCTCGTCCTTTGGATTTCTAATTACTCTCATGTATTTAAGAGACTCATACTCTAAACATGATATGCTCTGGCCAGAGGCTTTGAGTAACAATCCGACGATAGGCCTGGGTATACATCTCCTCGCAAGGAGTGGTGAATCCTTTATAGGCTATTCAAACATCATCGGGCACTTCGGCTTATACCCAATCATCCTGGGTTCACACCTCCTTGGAGATGCTTGCTTTAAGATGTTAAAGTATAAGTCTCCATGACCAAGATGACTTGAACACCGCAAGTCAAAGGAACATCGCACTTAAGCTGCAGTAAGAACCTCATTGGCATATCTATATAGATTACCATATGAAGTTTTACAGCTAGTCACTCCAATGAACTAGTTCCCTTAACTAGCATCCATGTTTATCTCCGGACATCCCAATGTCACCAGCCAGTGAGAATCAGCTGATTAGAGAATAACCCATGCTTCTCAACAGAATTGATAGTGTCCGTTTTTATCAATTCATCGACTAGGGATATTTTCAATACTTCACAATTGCACATGTAGTGATAATCACTAGTTGTGATCCCATCACAAATTCTCTTATGCTGTGAATTGTATTGCGGACATTCAGTAGATGAGTTTAAGATCCCAATCAAATACACTAACATGTATACTCAAATAGTGAATTATCATTTATTAAAATAAATGTTTACAATCATAAGGCGATTGCCTTAGGACACTTCTCTCATATCACTAACTGTACAGGTTACGCATATGGACTTGACTGGACGGCCTCAGTACGGTGAAGGATGGCATGGAGGCAAGCTGAAGGCTTGCGTGAGCATCCGAGGGGCCTTGGAGAGCAGGGACGATGAGCTGATGGGCGCGGACTTTGAGGCGTACGTGAAGGGTGGCATGGAGGCAAACTGGAGGTTTGCGTGCGCATCCGAGGGACGAGTGCCGAAGATGAAGAGGGCGCGAAGGCAACAATCGAGGCTGCGGAGGAGGAGTCAGTCGAGTCGTGAGGATCGAGTGCTGTGTGAATGTACTCGGGAAAGGGTTCAGCTAGGGACCAATCGACTGCCCTGGGGGCAGTCGACTGGTAGGTGGCTGGTGAGCTGGCAAATTCGAACGTTGGAGTGTCAACGGTCGAATTTGGCTGGCACCAGTCGACTGCCCTGGGGGCAGTCGACTGGTAGCGAGAAATCAGCCCCGAGTCCTATTTAAAGAGGACGTCGTGGTGGCTGAGTTTTTTGGCGAAACTTGTCTTGGTTAAGGGCAAGTTAGTAGTCTTCGTGTCCAGAGCTTTGGTTGGTGTTGTGGTGAGGTTTCTCCACCCACAAGGAGCGACACGTGATAGCCGGAGGTTATCCGAGGAGTGATCCATCGACGGATTGTTGGATTAGTCACCCGGCCGGGGTGGATACCAACTAAATCTGATATTGTTAGCGTTGTTTTTGTTGTTTATTGTATATTCCGCTGTGCTACTAACAACGCAGATTCAAGAAAGAGTTCAAAACGCTATTCACCCCCTCTAGCGTACGGAATCGATCCTAACATGATGCATGCCAAGAGGGTAAGCAAACTAGGTCATCACACAAAGGTAAAATCTTAACTAGCACTACTTTACCTTTAGAATTATTGCACATGGACTTATTTGATTGCCATAGTACTCCATCCTTGGTAGGAAGTAAATATTATTTGGTTATTGTAGATGGGTTTTCTAGATTTACTTGGGTATTTTTCATGAAACATAAGGATGATACCTTAGAAATTTTCATAGGTTTTAGTAAGAGGGTTGAAAATGAGAAACACCTCAAAATCAATTGAATTATGAGTGACCATGGTGGGGAGTTCCAAAACTTAAACTTCTCACAATTTTGTGTTGAAAATGGGTAGAAGCATGAATTTTCTTGCCCAAGGACCCCTCAACAAAATGGTATAGTAGAAAGGAGAAATAGAGCCCTACAAGAGGCCGCTAGGACTATGGTTAATGCATATTCACTTCCTAGCTACTTTTGAGCCAAAGTGGTAAATACAACTTGTTACTTCCAAAATCGAGTATTAATTCATAGGTTTTTAGGAAAAACACCATTTGAGTTGTGGAATGGGAGAATTCCACAAGTTCATTACTTTAGGATTTTTGGATGTAAAGTGTACATTTTGAACACCAAGGATGAATTAAGGAAGTTTGAATCTAAAGCGGATGAGGGGATCTTGGTTGGTTATTCATCCACTAGTAGAGGATATAGGGTACATAACAAAAGGACTAAGGTAATTGAGGAGTCATCCAATGTGGAGTTTGATGAGACCACTAGTGCCTACCCTAGGCAATCCTCTATTGATAAGGACATAGAAGAAAGTCAACCCCAAACCCAAAAAATTCAAGACCTACAGTTGGGGGGGGGGCAATGATCAAGGGGGAGCGAGAAGTGCACTAGAGGATGAGCATCATGTAGCTAATAAACCCATAACCTCTAGGCCCTTAAGGCATCACCAAGATCACCCCATTGACCAAATAGTGGGTGATGTCACTCAAGGGGTGAGGACTAGGTCTTACTTTAGAGGACAGAGTAGTCAAATTGTCTTGATTTCGCAATTAGAACCAAAATCTATTGATGAGACATTAGGTGATGTAGATTGGGTCCTAGCTATGCAAGAGGAGTTGAATCAATTTGAAAGGAGTGAAGTTTGAGAGTTAGTTCCTAGACCCAATGATTGTACCATTGATACCACTAGATGGGTCTTTAGGAACAAGCTAGATGATCAAGGAAATATAACAAGAAACAAGGCTAGGTTGGTTGCTAGGGGGTTTAATCAAGTTGAGGGTCTTGACTATGATGAGACATATGCCCTTGTAGCTAGATTAGAGTCTATTAAGATTTTATTAGCTTATGCCGCTCACATGGGTTTCACACTTCACCAAATGGATGTGAAGTCGGCATTTCTTAATGGGGTCATTAAGGAAGAGGTATATGTAGAGCAACCACCCGAGTTTGAAAACCCAAATTACCCTAGGCATGTTTATAAACTAAGAAAAACCTCGTATGGATTGAAACAAGCACCCCGGGCTTAGTATGAAAGGCTTTCATCATTCTTAGTATCCAAGGGTTTTAGGAGAGGTACAATTGATCCAACTCTATTTCTAAAATCTAAAGATAAGGACATCTTTGTGGCCCAAGTATATGTGGATGATATTATTTTTGGGTCCATAAATAGTGAATTTCTCAATGAGTTTATTAAATGTATGGAAAATGAATTTGAGATGAGTCTTGTGGGAGAGTTGACATTCTTTTTAGGATTACAAGTTAAACAAACAAATGAAGGGACTCATGTTTATCAAACTAAATATGCTAGGGAAATCATTAAGAAATTTGACTTAGAAAATACTAAGGTAGCATCTACCCCTATAGGCACAAATGTTAAAATGGATAGTGATTTTGAGGGGAAGATGGTAGATTCAAAGCAATATAGGTGCATGATTGGTAGTCTATTTTACCTAACCGCTAGTAGACCCGATATATTATTTGCGGTAGGTATGTGTGCAAGGTACCAATCATGTGCCAAAGAGTCTCATTTAGTGGTAGTCAAGAGGATTTTAAGATATGTTAAAGGTACTCTTAATGTCGGACTTTGGTATCCTAGAACCCCAAATGTTGAACTTTTTGAATACACCGATTCAGACTATGCGAGTTGTAAACTAGATAGGGAAAGTACTAGTGGAGGATGTAAATTTATTGGGACATCTTTGGTTAGTTGGAGTAGTAGAAAACAACCATATATTGCCTTATCAACAACGGAGGCCGAATATGTGGCAATGGGTGGTTGTGTGTCCCAACTACTTTGGATCATGCACACCTTAGAGGATTATGAGTTACGTTACTCCAAGGTCAAGGTCTTATATGATAATGTAAGTACAATTAACATGACCAAAAATCCGATTCACCATTCTAGAACAAAACACATTGAAGTGAAGCATCACTTCATTAGGGATCATGTGGCAAGGGGTGACATAAATTTGTACTATGTTGAGTCAAAGTCAAATCTTGCCGATATATTTACCAAGCCTCTTCCCGAAGCAGAGTTCACATCCTTAAGAATGAGCCTTAGTATATGTTTTGTAGAAGTATAGGATAGACTTTGGGGTAATACAATAGGAAGGTGATGTATGATCCATTAGGATGATACAAATGATTCACATTTGCTTATGGCATAGTGTTGGGTCATTAGATATATCAAATTATGAAAAATAGATCAACCATGGGGAAAGCAAGTGTGTAATCAATGGACATCTTGCCCAAAGATCATGGATAGACATTTTAAACATTTGAAAACCATTTTATGTTTTATATGTTTTGCCATAAGCTTGGAACATGTATGATTTCAAAGTTAGGTTGAAACTTTGATACAAAATAAGAGGTTTTCAAGAAATTTGAACTTTAGTCAAAAAGTCAAGCATGTTTAAATTTTTCATGGACTGATATTTTTCCTTGTTAGAGTATATCATATTAAACATGCTTGCAAATTTTTGTAATTTTTGGAATTTTCTGAAATTTTTGGGGAGTTTCTGAAATTCGGCTCAGAAGCTGAAAATTCAGACTGACAAAGTATCAGTCGACTGCCCCTGGGGGCAGTCGACTGGCATGGCTGTTTTCAGAAATCTGAGAATTTTTAGAAATAAAAAAATTCTCTCATTTGATGCCATGGATAGGTATTGCTTAGGGCAATCATTTTAATGGTGTCAAAGGGGGAGAATGGGTGGTTTAATTTAGGTTTGTAACTTAACTTTGGTTTAATTTTGGTTTATGAAAATTGAAAATGGAAAAATTCTCTCATTTGATGCCATGGATAGGTATTGCTTAGGGCAATCATTTTAATGGTGTCAAAGGGGGAGAATGGGTGGTTTAATTTAGGTTTGTAACTTAACTTTGGTTTAATTTTGGTTTATGAAAATTGAAAATAGGGAAGGCATAGGTTAAGGGGGAGGTTATCTCTTGTTTTCTTACTATGTCTTGTTGTTTTGATTACTATCGTTGGCTGGTGTTTTCTCCCTAACTTAAACATATTGCCACACATCAAAAAGGGGGAGATTGTTGGGGCAATCGACCCAAGGATGATCGGGAAGATCATAGTTTTGATATGTGTGTCAACATGTTTAAGGTTAGGGTGTTATCTTGTTATTTGATATGTGTGATTGAGTTTACAGGACTTAGAGAATCACACATGGAGGACCTATCCAAGGGAAGAGAGCCGAGGGAGGAGGACTCCATGGGCAAGCCAAAAAGTGGACTTCAAAGGGCACACGTGAAGGGTGGCATGGAGGCAAGCCAAGGGAAGACTTGTGTGCGCATCCGAGGGACGATAGCTAGTGGAAGAGGACTTCAAGGGGCAAACCAAGAGAGTGTACCTGAAGGCACATGTGAAAGAGGGTCAAGGAGGGTCTTCAGAGTGAGAAAGAGAGATTGTATAGGTTGGGCAGTCGACTGGTAGAAAGGCAGTCGACTGCCAGCCAATTCTCAAACTCACAGAATGTTTGAGACCCCGAACCAGGGGCAGTCGACTAATAACCCCGAAATATAGCCGTTGGCTAGCAATTAAGGCTAGACCAGTCGACTGCCCCAGGGGCAGTCGACTGGTGTCAGGTTGGACAACTCGTGGAGTTGTCCTTTACTCATATTTAAATAGGACTTTTTGGCACGAGGAAGGTACAACCCTTTACTGTACCAAAGTGTTGTTCGTGCAAGAAATGCTCAGATCTTCCTTTTGTGTTTATTTTCATCTTCTAAAGAGGAAGAAGACAACCTTGTAAAGGTTTTCTCCACCTTGAAGGAGATTTTCATAGTGGAGTGTGTGCTCGTGCGTGGATCCTTGGATTAGTCACCTTTCGGAGTGGATACCAAGTAAAATTTGTGAGTTAGCATTTGTTCTTACATTTTTTTATTATATTGCTTGTATTGTGCTAACAATCTTGTAGAGAAAGATCGAAAAAGTACTATTCACCCCCCTAGCAAGCGCCACGATCTAACAAGCCATTCATGAGCATCCACCAATCTAAGCTGCAACCCTTAAGGTTTTGCTATCAATACTCCATTAAAATCCGATAAATATTTCTACATCAAACACAACTATAGGATTAAGGAAACCACCAATTCCAAAACACCTCATTATATTAATCCAACACAAGGCCGAAACAAGAAAGGTAATAAACCTAAATCAACCCTATTTCACCATCTCACTAGTAGAGGCTTGCCATCAACTGCCCACTGCCTCCAAAACTGAACCCAACGCCAAAATCATAGGAAACCCAACCTCATCTACATTCAACATTAAATGACTATTGAATAATATATCCAAAGCAGAAATTAGTTGCATCCATAGCAAATTCTAATTGATCCACCCATCAAACCACTCAAGAATCGATACCAAACTGAGCAACCCTTACCTGGATCGCACCGGTGCTACTTCCCTGACCCATTCCAACAGAACAGCCATCGATCTACAACAAGATTTACTATCCAAGCATGAATCCGAGCAATCAAGATCAGAGGCTTCTCCACCTGATTAATCCAGCTAACCAATCTATAATTCCTTCCAAAATGAAACCAACCTATATACACATGAATATGAGATCAGATCACATTCCCAATTTACCCCAAAACAAAACCCAAAGGAAAAACTATTTTCAACCCTGATTCTAAACAGAAAATTCTAGGCTTCAAGTGTTAGTGATATGAGAAAAGTGTCCTAAGATAATTGTCTTATGATTGTAATCATTTATTTTAATAAATGAATATTCACTATTTGAGTATACATGTTTATGTATTTGATTGAGATCTTAAACTCATTTATTGAATGTCCGCAATACAATTCACAGCATGAGAGAATTTGTGATGAATTCACAACTAGTGATTATCTCTACATGTGCAATTGTGAAGTATTGAAATTATCCCTAGTCGATGAATTGATAAATACTGATACTATCAATTCTGTTGAGACTAGCATGGGTTATTCTCTAATCAGCTGATTCTCACTGGCTGGTGACATTGGGATGTCCGGAGATAAACATGAATGCTAGTTAAGGGAACTAGTTCATTGGAGTGACTGACTGTAAAACTTCATATGGTAGTCTACATATAGATATGTCAATGAAGTTCTTACTGCAGCTTAAGTGCTATGTTCCTTTGACTTGCGGTGTTCAAGTCATCTTGGTCATGGAGACTTATACTTTGACATCTTAAGCAAGCATCTCCAAGGAGGTGTGGACCCAGGATGATTGGGTATAAGCCGAAGTGCCCGAAGATGTTTGAACAGCCTACAAAGGATTCACCACTCCTTGCGAGGAGATGTATACCCAAGGCCTATCGTCGGATTGTTACTCGAAGCCTCTGGCCAGAGCATGACATGTTCAGAGTATGAATCTCTTAAATACATGAGAGTAATTAGAATCCGTAGGACGAGAAAACGTTACTTGGGCTAGGTGTGACGTAGTCAGCCTAGTGGGGACTGACACACATAGACCATGTCCTGAACCAAGTGGGTATAAGATGGTAAAGGGAATGGGGCACGATTCATTATAGCTGCTGAAGGGTTTCAGAATTGTTTCTGAGGTCAACCGTTGATCTTTCGATTAATTGGGGATCATGATGTACTACTAGGTGCCACTCATGATCGTTCTATAATTGATTAATTATAGACGGCCAACATAAATCGAAAGTCTATTTAGTCACACGCACTACGAGTAATCTGAGGGATTTAAAATTAGTTGAAAATTGGATTTTCTAATCAAGAGAGATTAGGTTTGGTTAAGCCAAACGATAAGTCAAATCTGAATTTTTCAGAGACGCATCGGAAGCGTAAAATGGCTAAGTCTTTTGAAGACTTAATAGATGAATTAAATAAGTTTAATTCATTGGGGCGTGGCTTGGATGGGTCGGCCAAAGAGGGTCTCCATCCTCTTTGCTTGGCCGGCCACAACAAAGGGAGAGAACCAAGTTTTTGGCTCAATTTATAAAATAAACCAAGTGTGGTTTGTTTTATAAAATTATGGATGATATAAATTTTTATATAATAAACCAAGGTTTGGTTTATTTTTCATGGAAATTAAAATGAACCATGAATTTGTTTATTTTATTTTATAAAATAATCATAGATTGATTTACCATGATAAGAAAATTTATTCCATAAGAAAAAAAGAGACTTGGTTGATTTTTATCATGAATTAAAAAAATGATAAAACTTGGCATGATGGAATAAGTCATAGAAAATTTATTCCATAAGAAAAAAGAGACTTGGCGGTTGAGAGGACACTATATAAAGGACCCAAGGCAAGGCTTGGAAAATAATCGAAGTATTCTTGCCTGGGCTCTCTCCCTCTCCTCCCTTCTTCTTCTTGGCCGGCTACAAGGTTCTTTTCCCTTCTTCTTGCCGTGAGCACAAGGAGAAGCACCGAGGCGACGAAGTTCTTCGGTTGGGACGATCTTCCTCTCCAGCCATCATCACCTTGGGATTGGGCGCAAGTCATCTTCTTCCTCGCCGGAATTGTGATTCAGGCCAACCTTGTTAGTGAGTTTTTCCGAAGTGATTACTTCTCTCTTGGTTTTTCTTGTCGCGTTCTCGGAGAATCTAGTAGTTCTCGAGAACACGAAACTCGTGGCTTTGCGAAGTCATCCCGAAGATACTCGACGTGAATGCGAATAGAGGCGGAGCTTCCGAGGGACGCTTACGGTTGGATCTCATCCCTTCCTTCGAGTTACGCGAGGTAATAAGTAAATTAGTTTACGTTTATGTAAAATTTTAAATATATGATCATGTCTACACAAGAAAAGTTGCATGTTTAGATGTGTGGTTAAATAATTTGAGAAATTATTTATGCTAAACCTTCCCTGCACGTAATTAATTTTAAAATTATGAACCCGTATCCATGTCAACATGCACCCGGTCCCAACATCAAGACACTCATCAAAACAGGATCAAGATCAAATCCATTCCAAACAGAATTGCTATCTCACACTATTACCAATCCAAGCAGTAAACCGCACGGATCTTACCTGATGAAGCAATCCGAGATTTAACAGTTCTGCTCCGATGCCCTACAGCCAGCTACCGTGTGGAGTAAGGTGTCAGCAAGGGTAGCCTTGGTTCTCAATGCGAGATCACCCCTGCCGGAGCAGCCAGCAACTTCAAGATCTAGAGAAAATTTTGAAACATAGCTTCATTATCACTGTTCTATTCACTCTAGCAGAGAAATATTTCAAATACAAACCCTAGAAAATACAAAACTTACCTGATGTGTGATCGCATGCACTCTTTTCTCCCCCCCCCTTTGTTCTGATCCAACACTCGAGCAATTTGGGAGCACAAATTGCACGGTGATGGTCAGAGTTTGGCCAGCAACACTGCTCGTGCTCGCGGTAGGAGCAGATTGGGAAGAAAGGGATGATGATCAACACAGTGAGAATCGCTCCAGGATCTCGTGTAGAGAAGAAGGTTAAGAAGAAGAACGATGAGCTTCCTAAAGGAGAAGAAACTGCTGGCATCAATCGGTTTTGTGCGGAGGAGCTCGGGAAGATGAGAAGAGGGATGGTCGGCGTGGATTAGGGCATGGGTTCGTTAAGGAGAGAAGAGAAGGAGAGGTCGGGTGTGCGTTGGCTACGGGCGAAGGTGGAGGAGAGGAAAGGTTAGCTAATAAAGGATGACCTTTTGTGAAAATGTCCTCCAATCTCAAGAAATCCAAACCCTACTCTTAGGGTAAGGGTTTTAGTAGTTTAAACCCTCTAAACTTGTGTAATCCACACCACAAGCCTCTAGGATTAGATCATTTATCCTCTTAACCCCTTAGTTTTAGGCAAAACTCGAAACCAATTGTCAAGTTTTAAGATAAATTTTTGATTTAGACCTTTAGGATTAAGTGTCAAGTGATTTACCCTTTTGGGTAAATTTAAAAATTTATCCAAAAACCTTTATCCTAATCCGGTAACCCTAAATCTTCCAATATATTTTTTGAAAAATTTATTTTACTGATTTTTAATTGCTTGTATTTAACAATAACCCTTGTAACGGTCGTCGTTGCCATTAAATCTTGGGCATTGCGATGATGAAGTCTTTAATGGCCGTGTATCATAAGTCATGATCAACAAGTAATTATAGGTGAGGATTAGCCATGGATATGAAGAAAGGGGGGCCTTTACTAGAGGTCGAGTGCTCCTTGGGCTCCACTACCCCGAGGTAATCTCGGGGACCTGACCTCCCGAGGTGATGTCGGGCATGTGTCTTCCCGGATCGGTCCCTAGAGTATGCTTGCTCGTGGTGTTCTCGGGAACTCACCTTCCCGAGGGGGTCTCGGGAGTCAAGGAGAGAGAGTCGTCCAGACTCGGTATATCTTACCACATAGCTTTTTCAGTCCACGTGTCAACCACGGGGTACTCAACCCCATCAAACTTTATCCTCTCTCCCTTTGTCTTACATCAAAAAATATACAAGGGTAAATATTTCTTAGTAAAGACTCTCTAAGAAAAATGATCTTTTTAAAAAAAACATTACAAGTTTTCTAAGTAAACAAATTTCGAAAAAGTAAACAAAGATTCTGCACAAGTTTAAAATTTTAACCAATTAACAGGGAGTAAGAAGGTTTTACTAAATTTTTTCAAAATAGTTTCAAAAAAATTTTACAACTTTTTTAAAAATAGTTTTCAAATTTTCAAAAACAAAGAATTTTAAAATATATATTTTTCAAAGTAAAGAATTTTGAAACATGCTCCATTCAACTTATGATTCTTCCCTTATTACTTTGAAAGTTTACATACTTTTCTCAGGAGATCAATTTTACAAAGCTTTGAAAACTTGTACTTTACTTTAACTTTTGAAAACTTTTATTCTAACTTTTCTCTCCCTTAGATATATATAAAAACTTAGGTCAAAATAACATTACTATGTGTTAAAATAATTTTTCAAAATAAATTTTGAAAATTCTAAAGTCCGAAAAAATTTCTAAGTATTAAAGCATAGACTATTTTTGCCAAATGTTTTTTTAAGTAACAGAATAGTTTTTGAAAAAAACAAATGGTGTTTGAAAATGACATCTTTTGAAAAAAAAAATTCCAAGGAGAGGGGAAAAAAATTGGTTTTTGCAAAAATTTTCTAAGAAAAGACAGAATTTTATAACATAATATTTTGCAAGAATTTTCTTAGTAAAGAGAGAAGTTTTTGCAAAATAGTTCTAAGTAAAAGAAGGACTTTTTGAGTGAAAATATCTGAAAAAATTCTACCAAGTTTCTAAGTAACAAACATTTTAAGTCGTTAAAAAAAGTTCCAAGTGAAAAAAAAAGCATTTGTAAGTCAAACCCTTTTTAAAATAATTTCTTTGTGTAATCGTTTTGAAAAAAAATAAAGATAAATTCTAAGTAAACCTGTTTTAAAAGAATTTGTAAGTGACCTCTTTCAAAACGAATTTTCCAAAAGGTTTTTGAAATTTCTATGTTTTTCAAAAATACATTTAAATATTTTTCACAGTTTTGCGAAGTTAATTTGAATGAATTTTTTAAAACGTATATGTGTAATCTTTTAATTTGGACTCCCTCTCAACCTGACATTTTTTAGGAATCCTTATTAACCATAAAAAATACTTCTTATATGTCTTAAGGGTTGATCCAAATTAGAAGTACAACTAAAGTATTTTTCAAAATATTTTCGACAATCAAAAGTAGGTTTGAGAATTTAAACCATTTCCAACATGTTTTCAAAATGATTTTTCAAAAATATTTCAACACTTCCTACCCCTTAACCTAACACACCCTGGTTGTACAAGAAACATTAACTGAGTGTCTAGGAGTCTTGGTTCTAATGTTGACATAGGGATTCTGTGTTTATGTATTGATTAGTTAATTTTCATGCAAAAGTAAAATTTTAAGAAAAATACTAAAAGAATGATTGAAACAATTCCTTAAGATTAACATCTTTGTAGTTCTAGGATGCATTTTAACGCAATTATCTTTATTAAAATATCTGACTTAGTTAATTATTAATCATAGATTTTAGATAATTGACTTTTGAATTACTCACTTTGAGTTACTTTACATTAATTAGGCGATTCATTTAATCAGTTAAAATTGGGTTGATTAAATTACTTTTAATTAGATTTTTTTAATTTGAAAATTAAGTTAAGTTTGAAAATTAAATTTGAATTCGAGAATTAATTAAGTTGGATTTGAAAATTAAGTTTAATTTTATTAATTAAGGCTAGTTTAAGTTGATTAAGGTTAAGTTGATTGATTACTTTTGGTTAAGTTTAATTAATTATTTAACTTGGATTTAATTAGGTTAATTTGATTGAAGTAAGTTGATCAAATTTTAAAACCAATTAACATTGAGGTTTAATTAGGTAAAATTAATTAAGGTAAAAGTTTAATTAAAGTTGAAGAATTAATTAGGTAAAATTGATTAGGGTAAAATTAATTAAAATTGAAGTTTGATTAGGTAAAATTAATTAAAGATGAAGAATTAATTAGATAAAATAAATTAGGGTAAAATAATTAAATTTGAAGAATTAATTATGTAAATTGATTAGGTTGAATTAAGTTGGTTGGATTGGACTGCCGGGTTGAGGTGGACCGGCAAGAGGGGGTGAATTGTCGCTGTAAAATAAAAATAAATCTTTTGTGCGGCGGCTCACAAATATTCCAGATTAGTTGCTATAATTAAATAAGATAAATATAAACTAACTCAACTAGTAGAAAAGCTAAGACACATAAATTACTTGGTTACAATCTAGGTGGTTGCTAATCCAAGACGGTTGAAGCTCACTATGAAAATCTCCTTTGGCGGAGAAACCTTTTACAAATTTTGTAGCACAAGACAGAAACTATAAGAATTACAATTAATCTGTTGAAAATCTCTTTAACTTCTAAGTCTATTTATAGGCTAAGGAAATTAATCATTACTGTTGATCATACATAAATTTAATCATTTACTGTTGATTAAAAGATAAATTTTATCTTTTATAAAGTTTATCATTTTAAAAGATAAGATTAATCTTTTTAAATGGTAAAAGCTTCTATCCAATTAAAGGATAGTAATTATCCTTTATTTAAATATAGATAAATTTAATCCTTAACAGTTGATTAAAAGATAAATTTAATATTTTATAAAGTTTATCATTTTAAAAGATAAGGTTAATTTTTTAAACAGTAAAAGATTTTGTGCATTCAAGCTGTCCACGTGTGTTGCTTGGTCAATGTCACGCCCCGAGACCTAGGAGCCGCTGATCCAATAGAAAATCGGACAGCACCTCCCCTGTCCGGCGGACAATTTACACATGCACACAACATATATATCACAACCACGCAATTTATATGGGCCTCGGCCTCAAATCTAAACAGAATAACAATATATATATGACAAAACCAAAACCCGAACTTACCTGAGCTGCCAAGGGGCAGGAACGTAGCAAAAATCACACACAGTCCAACATAGGACTCAAAAGTACAATCCCATAAACCCAACCACAAACTACAAGTCCACGATAATGCAATGTACGAAATAAAACATAACATAGTCCAAAAACAGCAAATAATGCATAAAACCAAAGCAGGTGTAGTAGCAAGCACGGGACTGGCGACTCGGACCCTCCTGGTAGATATCAACCTGAAACAAAAATGTATGACAACTGTGTGAGTCTATAACTCAGCAGATACCCAGCAGATATGCATAGTGCGTTACAATAACAATAAGGGTCTACACTAATACAGTCTCATATGGATAATAGGCAAGGGTATACTGAGGATACTAAATATAGGTACATACCCGAATCCATCTAGTCTGCAAAGGGTGAAATACATCCCTATGGAACAAGTATGACATATAATCCAAGATAAACAGGTATCCAATATAAGCATGTCAATCAAGTGCAGAAATCAAATGCAGCAAACAATGCACGATGTAAAATATGCACATGGTGCAATGAAATGTGTCACCCCTGACGCCAGTCAGGCACCGTCCACCTATCATAAATGAACGTCCGCGTGGGTAGGGCAATGACAACTGTACGCACCCTGCTATCACTGCTCCTGAGTGACCGAGTGGACAGGATGCTGGCAGAGGTCTCTCTCCTACCCCAAGCAGT
This sequence comes from Boesenbergia rotunda, assembly GCA_024364735.1. Classification (NCBI taxonomy): domain Eukaryota; kingdom Viridiplantae; phylum Streptophyta; class Magnoliopsida; order Zingiberales; family Zingiberaceae; genus Boesenbergia; species Boesenbergia rotunda. Next base: position 75,151 of record JAGFNQ010004143.1, on the reverse strand, counting down.
GGGGGAGTCTAGCTCTCATCTTCTCATGTCTCAGGACGAAAAGGGATCCCTGGCTGCTACCACGCCCTGACCCACCCTCCAAATAGTGGTCGAACGGAGCAATACAGGGCAAATGCACACACTCAATGGTAACCACTACCCGTGAGTGGATGTGTGTGCATATCCTCATGTAACTGACGATGGGCTCAGACTACATAGGAGCTGATGATCGTCAACATGCAATAATGTAAGGATGGTGCATGACCCAAGCAAATATAACACCCACCAAGTTCTCAACTAACACCTCTGGGTGCTAGATATAGGTCTGGATCCTATATCATGGGATACAAGTAACCTACTAGGTAAACTAACGAAATAACCAATGATCCATCAATGTCAAATGAGAAGGGAGAATATCACTACATCTATGCCCAACTATATATATGCATAACCACTACTGTGACTGTATGAAGCTAAAAGAGATATAACCTCAAAGATATGCAGCAGATATCAAATACAAGAATATTAAGGCAGATATAGCAACTATTGAGACTATATGAAGCCAAAAGAAAGATAACCTCAAGGATAAGCAGCATGTATCAAATACAGGCATACTAAGGCAGATATAGCATATAACTTACTGTTATTTATAACAAACCATACATAGCAATATGATAATATCAACAAGATAAGTCAAGGGGTACCCGCCTCAAAGTAGATGCTCGTATCAGCAAGAACCTCCCGTCCGCTAATCAGCGATGATGAATCCAATCAATATCCTGTATCAAAGGCATAAGATTTAACTACAATAATACGTAATTTATAGCTAACGAATTATCTCCAATAATTAGGATCTTTCTAATTTTTCATGGTTTCATCTAATTAACCATAATTAGATGATTTACTCTTAATCATCCCAAATTACCCCGATTAGATTTCAAAGTAGGTCTTGGAACTTGAATTTATCCATTTAACCTATTAGGTTTACATTTCAAATTACCTAATCCGTAGTTTAATCCATAGCTCTTCCAAAAGCAAAGGAAAACCCTAAGTCTGATCGAGGTATCGACTAACACTAAATCCCACCAAATATCACACAACAAATTATCATAAGATCTAAAGAGATCTAAACCCGTTCACTCTTTAGGCCATCTAAAATAACTTGTTCATCTCCAAATGGAGCTCACGACAAACCCATTCAAGGTGCTGCCAAGTCTAGGTTTCAACTCTAAAACTATAACAACAATCTTACTGATCAGAGCTAATTTGCAATGGCTTGTATATAAACAAAACAATTTCTAAAACATCCCTCACTCGCATACCTCCCAATTCTTTGATTAGAACAGAATCAACCCAAACCATCCAGGATACACAGCAAGGATACACGAAGGGATCATCAGAAACCCTCTATGAACAAACAAAATCAACATAAAGCTACCTCACAATAGATCACACCCACAGGTTTTCCCTCTCCAATTGGCCTTGATCGAGCTAGGTCCAGATCTGCCACAAGGAGGAAGATGCCACTGGAACAACCTCGCAATGCTGCCATAGGGATCAACTAAGTGAAATCCAAGATGATTGGAGGAAATCCATTTGCCACACCCAATCGATGTGCTCATGGAGTCATACTTACCAGAAATAGATCACCGACGTTAACCCCTCTACTAGTCGTCTAACTGCCGCCCCGAATCCATAATGAAAACCAGGAGTTCAAGAAGAGAGTCATCGGCGATTGACACTGGCATCGGGCGATCGACGCAACGGAAGGGAGAGGTAGTCCGTCGGTCTGTTGGCTGCCAAGGATCGCGCGATGAGGAGAAGACGTGCGGTCATGTGTGGTCGTGGGCTAGGGCATGCGATGAGGAGAGGGAAACGGTAGAAGAAGAAGAAGAAGAAGGGGTTGGCGTGTCCTCGGCGATGGCTAGGGCATGCGGAGGGGAGAAGACGCGAAGGGGAGGAAGGGGCGGCGTCGGGTTTAGGGCACGCGAGAGGGGAGACAGCCGAGAGGTTTAATACAAAAAAAAGGGGGGGGGTCCTTTTT
>JAGFNQ010004143.1:0-66446 GCA_024364735.1 Boesenbergia rotunda | reverse complement strand
ATACCTGGGTACTTGATACTGGGTGTAGCTCACATATATGTAATGACATACAGGGCTAAGGAATAGAAGAAAACTCGTCAAAGGAGAAGCAAATTTGCGAGTTGGAAATGGAGCAATGATTGCTGCTGTTGCCATCGGAACATATTTGCTAAAGCTCCCCACTGGACGTGTCTTAGAATTGGATAATTGTTATTTTGTTCCTTCGTTAATAAAGAACATTGTATCTATTTCATGTTTGAATGAAAAGGGTTATCATTTAACTTTTAGTAACAATTGTTGTTACATAACTTTAAATGGTGTTCTTTATGGGAATGGAACTTTGTGCAATAGTATCTACACGTTAGAATTATCCAGTGACGTTTTCAATATCGAAGTTAGCAACAAACGTGCTCGAATAGATAATCGAATAGACTCCTACACTTGGCATTGCCGTCTTGGCCATGTAAGTAAGAAACGCATGACCGAATTACACCGATGTGGAATTCTAGAATCATTTGAACCCGGTTCATTTGATGCATGCGAATCATGCTTAAAAGGCAAGATGACCAAATTATCCTTTTCTGGAAAAGGTAATCCAGTGGGAGAATTGCTTGGTCTAATACATACTGATGTATGTGGACCAATGTCAACTCTTGCACAAGGAGGCTATAGCTACTTCATCACCTTTATCGATGATCACTCACGATTCGGGTATGTATTCTTGATGAAACACAAATCTGAAGCTTTTGAGAAATTCAAAGAGTTCAGAAATGAAGTAGAGAAACAGCTTGGCAAAAGTATTAAGATACTTCGATCCGATCGAGGTGGTGAATACTTAAGTCAAGAGTTTCAAGATTATCTTAGGGACAATGGGATATTGTCACAATGGACTCCGCCGTATACACCACAGCATAATGGTGTATCTGAGAGGCGCAACCGAACCTTGATGGACATGGTTAGGTCGATGATGAATCATGCAACTCTTCCAAGATCCTTTTGGGGCTATGCACTTAAGACAGTTGTTTACTTGCTAAACAGAGTCCCGACCAAGGTAGTCTCTACCACTCCATATGAGATATGGAATAGTAAGAAACCTCACTTAACTCACCTTATGATATGGGGTTGTCCTGCTTATGTGAAGTGGACTGTATCAGACAAATTGGATGCTAAGTCTGATAAATGTCTATTTATAGGATACCCTAAGGAAACGAAGGGTTACCAATTCAATCATCCCTTGGAACAAAAGGTGTTTGTTTCAAGGCATACTGTATTTCTGGAAAAAGAATTTCTTTTACAAGAAAACAGTGGGAGTGACATTGAACTTGATGAAATTCAAGGAACTCCAATAGACATTACAGAGACACCTAGTCTAGACCCACAACCAATAACTCATAATGATGAGCTATCAGTTGAACCTAAAACAACACCACCTCTTCGTAGGTCTGATAGGACACGCAATATTCCAGAGATACGGATTTCTCATAAGTGAATCGAACGACGTGTTACTCATAAGCGATGACGAACCTATCAGTTATGAAGATGTTCTGAAATGTTCAGAAAGGGACAAATGGCTTGAAGCCATGAAGTCGGAAATGGATTCCATGTACGAAAATCAAGTATGGGACTTGGTTAACCCACCTGAAGGGATTAAGCCCATAGGGTGCAAGTGGATTTTCAAGAAGAAAACCGACATGGAAGGTAATGTTGTTACCTTTAAGGCTAGATTAGTGGCAAAAGGATATCGTCAGAAACAAGGAATTGATTATGACGAAACCTATTCGCCAGTAGCTATGCTTAAATCCATTCGGATGCTCCTAGCCATAGCAGCTCATTATGATTATGAGATATGACAAATGGATGTGAAAACAGCTTTCCTTAATGGAAACCTGCTTGAGGATGTATACATGATACAACCTGAAGGTTTCACATCGGTTGATAAAACCAAAGTATGCAAGCTTCGACGATCCATATATGGACTGAAGCAAGCATCCAGGAGCTGGAACATCCGTTTTGATGAGACAATCAAAGAGTTTGATTTCTCACAAAATCCTGACGAACCTTGTGTGTACAAGAAGGTTAGTGGGAGTGCAGTCGTATTCCTAGTATTATATGTCGATGATATATTACTTATAGGAAACGATATATCAGTCTTACAGACAGTTAAAATTTGGTTGTCCAAAACTTTCTCCATGAAAGACCTGGGAGAAGCAACCTATATCCTTGGGATTAGAATCTATAGAGATAGATCAAAACGGTTGCTTGGTCTTTCGCAGTCTACGTATATAGACCGAGTGCTAAAAAGGTTTAGCATGTCGGAATCCAAGAAAGGTTACCTTCCCATCAGGCATGGGATCAACCTTTCAAAGTCTATGTGTCCGCGCACAGAAGACGAGAGGATTTGCATGAATAAGATTCCTTATGCATCCGCGATAGGATCTATCATGTATGTTATGTTATGTACAAGGCCCGAAGTATCGTATGCTCTGAGTGTCACAAGCAGATACCAGTCGGATCCAGGAATGGATCATTGGGCGGCTGTCAAGACAATCCTTAAGTACTTAAGAAGAATTAAGGATGTGTTCCTAATATATGGAGAAGGAGATATGATAATAAGTGGGTATACAGATGCCAGTTTCCAGACAGATAAGGATGACTCCAAATCGCAGTCTGGATACGTATTTACTTTGAATGGAGGCGCAGTAAGTTGGAAAAGTTCCAAACAAGACACCGTAGCGGATTCTACCACGGAAGCGAAATATATCGCAGCTTCGGAAGCAGCAAAGGAAGCAGTCTGGATCAAGAAGTTTGTCTCCGAACTTGGTGTGGTTCCAACCATTGATGAAGCAGTGCCGGTTTACTGCGACAACAATGGAGCTATTGCACAAGCAAAGGAACCAAGGTCTCATCAGCGATCCTAACACGTGCTTCGCCGCTATCATCTGATCAGAGAGATTATAAGTAGGAATGATATACAAATTGAGAAAATTCCCACTGAAAGGAATTTAGCGGATCCTTTAACTAAGGCCTTGCCTCAGAGCAAGTTTGAGGTTCATGTTAGAGCCTGTGGTATTGGATACCGTAACGATTGGCATTAGGCCAAGTGGGAGTTTGTTAGTATTATGAGAGAAGTGTCCTAAGGCAATCGCCTTATGATTGTAAACATTTATTTTAATAAATGAAAATTCACTATTTGAGTATACATGTTTGTGTATTTGATTGGGATCTTAAACTCATCTACTGAATGTCCGCAATACGATTCACAGCATAAGAGAATTTGTGATGAGATCACAACTAGTGATTATCTCTACATGTGCAATTGTGAAATATTGAAAATATCCCTAGTCGATGAATTGATAAAAACGGACACTATCAATTCTGTTGAGACTAGCATGGGTTATTCTCTAATCAGCTGATTCTCACTGGCTGGTGATATTGGGATGTCCGGAGATAAACATGGATGCTAGTTAAGGGAACTAGTTCATTGGAGTGACTAGCTGTAAAACTTCATATGGTAATCTACATAAAGATATGTCAATGAAGTTCTTACTGCAGCTTAAGTGCGATGTTCCTTTGACTTGCGGTGTTCAAGTCATCTTGGTCATGGAGACTTATACTTTAACATCTTAAGCAAGCATCTCCAAGGAGGTGTGGACCCAGGATGATTGGGTATAAGCCGAAGTGCCCGAAGATGTTTGAACAGCCTACAAAGGATTCACCACTCCTTGCGAGGAGATGTATACCCAGGCCTATCGTCGGATTGTTACTCAAAGCCTCTGGTCAGAGCATGTCATGTTTAGAGTATGAGTCTCTTAAATACATGAGAGTAATTAGAAATCCAAAGGACGAGAAAGACACTACTTGGGCTAGGTGTGACGTAGTCAGTCTAGTGGGGACTGACACAAACAGACCATGTCCTGAACCAAGTGGGTATAAGATGGTGAAGGGAATGGGGCACGATTCATTAGAGCTGCTGAAGGGTTTCAGAATTACTTCTGAGGTCAACCGTTGATCTTTCGATTAATTGGGGGTCATGATGTACTACTAGGTGCCACTCATGATCGTTCTATAATTAGTTGATTATAGACGGCCAACATAAATCGAAAGCCTATTTAGTCACACGCACTACGAGTAATCCGAGGGATTTAAAACGAGTTGAAAATTGGATTTTCCGATCAAGAGAAATAAGTCGAATCTGAGTTAATCAGAGGCGCAACGGAAGCTTAAAATGGCTAAGTCTTTTGAAGGCTTATCGGGCGAATTAAATGAGTTTAATTCGCGAGGGATTGGGCTTGAAGTGGCCGACCAAAGAGGGTGCCCACCCTCTTTGGTTTGGCCGCCCACAATAAAAGAGAGAACCAATTTATTTGGTTTATTTTATAAAATAAATCAAGTGCGATTTGTTTTATAAATTATGGATAAATAAATTTATATAAAGAAATTTATAGAAATTTATTCTTTTTTATAGAAATTAAAATGATCCATGGAATGGTTTATTTTAATTTTATAAAATCAATTATGAATTGATTTTTCCAAAATAAGAAAATTTATAAATTTCTTGTAAAATTTATTCCATAATAAAAGGAGAGATGTATTTGTTTTATTATAAAATTAGTTATAATAAAACTTGGTTTAAACGGAATAATTCATAAAGAAAATTTATAGGATAAATTTCTTATGAAAAATTCCGTTAAAGGGGAGACTTGGCAAGGGAGAGGCTACTATATAAAGGAACCAAGGCTAGGCTTGATTTCCTTAATAGATTAATCAAGAGATTAACTCTCTCCCTCTCTCTCTCTAACTCTCTCTCTCTAGGGCCGGCGCCCTTTCTCTCTCTAGGGTCGGCTCTCTCTCCTCCCCTAGGGCCGGCGCAAGCACCTAGGGTGCTCGTGAGTTTCCTCCACCAAGTTCGTGCCGAAGAAGAAGAAGAAGCGGATCGCGACTCCTTCCTTCCTTTCCCGGAATTTTGATTCCGTTACTTGGTGGTTAGTTTCCATCATTCTCTCTTGATTTTCTAGTTGTGTCTTTCGAGAATCTAGTAGTTCTCGTCGACACAAAACTCGTGGCTTTGCGAAGTCATCCCGAAGAGAACTCGGCGTGGACGCGAATATAGGCGAAGCTTCCAAGGGACGCTACGGTTGGATCTCGTCCCTTACTTCGAGTTACGCGAGGTACTAAGTAAATTAGTTTACTTTTCCGTAAAGTTTTAATTAATGATCATGTCCACACATCATAAGGTTGCATGCTAGATACGTGGTTAAAATAATTTGAGAAATTATTTTATGCTAATTCTTCCGCTGCACGTAAAAATTTAAAATTTTACGAACCCGTATCCTTGTCAACATGCACCCGGTCCCAACACATTTTCTCTTTGCGACTCAAAATCTCACCAATGGCACCAAAGTAAGTTCTTGCCTTGGTTTCTTCATTCAAATCAGTCTATAGTGTTTGTTTGTGAAGCTAACCATGTTTTGGCTCTTGTTCTTGCTGTTGTACCGTGACCCTATTGCACTTGCCGTGAACCTTCCTTCCATACTTCATCAAATGATCAAATTCATCTTTCAACTCGTTATTGTCCTCTTTTTGATTTAATATCTACCTTATGATTGAGTCTTACCTTTAATGATCAATTCTTAACCTTGTGAATCAACTTGTGTGATCACTTCCCTGATTAAATCATGATTGTATGATTAATTCAACTCTTTAGGAAGTCTTCTAAGGGTAAAGAACCTATGGTGGAGAGCTCAAAGGGCAAAGATCTTTCGATAGCTACACCGTCTCCAAGGCCTCCACCACCTCAACATACTCGATTTCAGAGTATTAGTCTTGCTCTCAAATTCCAGTGGCACAATTTCAAATTAATGTCATGACGAACTATAGACCATTCCTTCATCTATGAACATTGCCCAACCATCCGACACATTATCACACATTATAATCTCCGATCCATTCTTTATCTTGAGAGGCCAATCAACCTTGACTTGGTCTCTGAATTCTATAACAACATGGTGAGTGGAGAGGGCACGGGGTGGAGGACCCGTGTTGCCGGTGTTGATCTTGATTTTAATCGATCTATTTTCACTGATTTTCTCGGCTGTCGCCGGTCAGACAATGATTTCTTTCTCTACCCTTATCCTCCAGATCCCCTTCCGGTTCCATTCGATGGAGTGACTCCTGATTCCATCTACGAGTACTTTTTAGGCCATCCCAGGCCAGGGGGTTCTGGTGAGCGCACCCGTGACTTTCCCACTTTTCCTGCTCTTCGTCTATCTCCTGTTGACTATGTTTTGTTTAAAATCATCACCAATTGTCTCCTTCCAACTACTTCGAAACACCTTGATGAGATTCGACCATTCCACTGTTTGATGCTCTACGGGATGCATCAGCAGTTAGACTTTGACCCAGTGGCTTCGGTCTATTTCTCTATCATTGTCCACTGTATGCTGTCCTCCCAGTCAGTCTATATGCCATTCGGCCATATCATCACCGCCTGGCTGGAATCGGTTGGCATCGATGTTTCATAGGGCCGCATTGTGCCCATGGTTCGCCAGGACTGCCGTCTGGACCGCCGCATGCTTGCTCAGTCCGGTATTATTCTCGGGCCCCGGGGACTACGGTGGAAGGATCGCAGACGTGAGGGAGAACTACAGAGAGCAGCTCATGACCAGGAGCCGCCAGCTGTTACTGCTGACTACGATGAGTGGGCCCCTGATCTATGCTACCAGGTCGCAGAGATAGAGCGGATGATGGCGCACGAGTTGCATATTTCCAAGCTCTAGCGAGAGGAGGTTCGCTCAGAGTTTCAGTCTTTTGATCGCCGTCTTGATGCCCTAGCATCTGATGTCTCTGAGATGAGCTCACTCCAGGACAGATGGTATGAAGAGTGGTATCATCATACATTTCCTGATGGTGCTGTTGGGACCGGGTGCATGTCGACAAGGATACGAGTTCGTAAAATTTTAAATTTTTACGTGCAGCGGAAGAATTTGCATAAAATAATTTCCTAAATTATTTTAACTTCGTATCTAGCATGCAACCTTATAGTGTGTTGACATAATCATAAAATAAAACTTTGCGGAAAAGTAAACTAATTTACCAAGTACCTCGCGTAACTCGAAGTAAGGGACGAGATCCAACCGTAGCGTCCCTTGGAAGCTCCGCCTCTATTCGCGTCCACACCGAGTTCTCTTCGGGATGACTTCGCAAAGTCACGAGTTTTGTGCCGACGAGAACTACTAGATTCTCTATAGGCACAACAAAGAAGATCAAGAGATGAAAAGGAAACTAACCACCAAGAAAACGGAATCGAATTCCAGGAAGAGAGGAGTCGCTATCCGCTTCTTCTTCTTCTTGCTTCGTTTCTTCTTCTTCTTGAAGCTCACGGCAACAACCTTGCTTGGGTGTAGGTTGGGCGCCGGCCCTAATAGAGCTAGGGTGGGCGCCGGCCCTAAGGGAGGGAGAGGAGAAGGAGAAGAGAATAAGAGGGAGAGAGGGAGCTACTTCTCTTGACAACTCAATTAGAATTATGGGCTTGCCTTTGGTTCCTTTATATAGTAGCATCTCCCTTGCCAAGTCTCCCTCTTAACGGAATTAACGGAATTAACGGAATTAGTTATCATAAAAAATTTATCCTATAAATTCTCTTATGAATTATTCCGTTTAAACCAAGTTTTATTATAACTAACTTTATAATAAAACTAATTAGTTATCATAAGAAATTTAACCTATAAATTCTCTTATGAATTATTCCGTTTAAACCAAATTTTATTATAACTAACTTTATAATAAAACTAATTAGTTATCATAAGAAATTTATCCTATAAATTCTCTTATGAATTTTATTATAACTAACTTTATAATAAAACTAATTAATCTCTCCTTTTATTATGTAATACATTTTATAAGAAATTTATAAACTTTCTTATTATGGAAAAATCAATTCATAATTGATTTTATAAAATTAAAATAAACCAATTCATGGATTATTTTAACTTCCATAAAAAGAATAAATTTCTATAAATTTATTTATATAAATTTCTTTATACAAATTTATTTATCCATAATTTATAAAATAAATCGCGCTAGATCTATTTTATTAATTAAACCAAAATTAAATGGTTTCTCCCTTTAATGTGGCCGGCCATCCAAGGAGGGTTAGCACCCTCTTTGGCCGACCAAACCAACCCGAACCGGTCGCGAATTAAACTCATTTAATTCGCCCAATAAGCCTTCAAAAGACTTAGCCATTTTTAGCTTCCATTGCGCCTCTGATTAACTCAGATTCGACTTATATCTCTTGATCGGAAAATCTAATTTTCAACTCGTTTTAAATCCCTCGGATTACTCGTAGTGCGTGTGACTAAATAGGCTTTCGATTTATGTTGGCCGTCTATAATCAACCAATTATAGAACGATCATGAGTGGCACCTAGTAGTACATCATGATCCCCAATTAATCGAAAGATCAACGGTTTGACCTCAGAAGAAATTATTCTGAAACCCTTCAGCAGCTCTAATGAATCGTGCCCCATTCCCTTCACCACCTTATACCCACTTGGTTCAGGACACGGTCTATGGTGTCAGTCCCCACTAGGCTGACTACGTCACACCTAGCCCAAGTAGTGTCTTTCTCGTCCATTGGATTTCTAATTACTCTCATGTATTTTAGAGACTCGCACTCTAAACATGATATATTCTGGCCAGAGATTTCTGAGTAACAATCCGACGATAGGCCTGGGTATACATCTCCTCACAAGGAGTGGCGAATCCTTTGTAGGCTGTTCAAACATCTTCGGGCACTTCGGCTTATACCCAACCATCCTGGGTCCACACCTCCTTGGAGATGCTTGCTTAAGATGTTAAAGTATAGTTCTCCATGACCAAGATGACTTGAACACCGCAAGTCAAAGGAACATCGCACTTAAGCCGCAGTAAGAACTTCATTGACATATCTACATGTAGATTCCCATATGAAGTCTTACAGCTAGTCACTCCAATGAACTAGTTCCCTTAACTAGCATCCATGTTTATCTCCGGACATCCCAATGTCACCAGCTAGTGAGAATCAGCTGATTAGAGAATAACCCATGCTAGTCTCAACAGAATTGATAGTGTCCGTTTTTATCAATTCATCGACTAGGGATAATTTCAATACTTCACAATTGCACATTAGAGATAATCACTAGTTGTGATCCCATCACAAATTCTCTTATGCTGTGAGTTGTATTGCGGACATTCAGTAGATGAGTTTAAGATCCCAATCAAATACACAAAACATGTATACTCAAATAGTGAATTATCATTTATTAAAATAAATGTTTACATCATAAGGCGATTGCCTTAGGACACTTCTCTCATATCACTAACAGGTGCTTCCCCCAGTGGCTCTTCACCAGGGAACATCATATACATTGATGATTTAGACGATGATCCAGCTGACGATTGACTATTTTGTGTTGGTGTGTGATGTGTTTCTGACTATCTGACGGATGTGTCCATCCTGACTTTTGCTTATTATAGCAAGATTTTGGCGTCTTTTGCCTCGGATGTTCTTTATCTATATGTTCACATGCTTATTGTGTGTCTATATGACTTATTCGTTATTTCTATGTTCATGCTTATGCTACCATACTCATATGATACATATGTCTGTTTTGTCATGCCTATATCTTTTTGTCATATGTGATCATATATTTATCAATATTCAATCAAATCCTTGTTATTTTGGGATACCCCTAGGGTTGAGGGGGAGTATGGTTGAACTTAACAGTCTGTCTAGACCCTTTTTTGTGTTCGACAAAGGGGGAGAGTGTGGTTGGTTAAGTTTAGGATGATCATGTTGTAAGGGGAGGATCTGGATTACCCTATGATTCTAAAGTTGAAAAATATTGATTGAGATCTCTAAACTTAAAATCAGATTGTCAAACAACAAAAAGGGGGAGATTGTTGATGCAGTCTTGCTCTGATTGTTGTTTTGGTGTTGACATCGATTTTAGTTTAGGTGGATGATTATTGATTATGATTAAGTCCTGATCGGGGATCAGGCATGACATGGATTATGATTAAGTCCTGATCGGGGATCAGGCATGGTATGGAAAATCCTAGTCTGGAGGGCTAGGTGTTGGAAAATCCTAACCTGGAGGGTTAGGTGTGAAAAATCCTAGCTTGGAGGGCTAGGTGTTGGAAAAGTCCTAATTCGGAAGGGTTGAGTGAAAAGTCCTAACTTGGAGGGCTAGGTGAAAAGTCCTAACTTGGAGGGCTAGGTGAAAAGTCCTAACTTGGAGGGTTATGTGCAAATTCCCATCCTGCAGAATTAGGTGAAAAAGTCCTGGCTTGGAGGGTCAGGTGCCTAGCTTGGAGGGCTAGGTTGGATGATGTTCTAACTCGGAAGGGTTGGGTGAAAAGTCCTTGCTTGGAGGGCTAGGTGAAAAGTCCTAGCTTGGAAGGCTAGGTGAAAAGTCCTAACTTGGAGGGTTAGGTGCAAATTCCCAACTTGGAGAGTTAGATGGAAAAATCCTTAGCTTGGAGGGCTAAGGTGGATGAATTCCTAGCTTGGAGGGCTAGGTTTGAGTCTCTGGATCGGTCTGGTGACCGATCAGGGACATTGGCACGCTGCTCCTTCGTGGATCGGTCTAGTGACCGATCCAGCGATGTCTGATCGGACTGGTGACCGATCAGGAAGCGCACAGTGAGGTTGGGAACCTACTGTGTGGCTCCTGATCGGACCGGTGACCGATCAGGGAGCAGGCTGCTTCCTTGCTGCCTTGCCCCTGATCGGTCTAGTGACCGATCAGGGAGCGGACGGTGAGTGAGTTCCCTTGCGGATCAGACCCTGGATCGGTCCGATGACCGATCAAGGAGTTTGGATCTGATTAAAAAATCACTGTTCATCTGTCCTGATCGGTCTGAGTGACCGATCAGGCTTCACTCTGATCGGTCGGGTGACCGATCGGGCGTGTATAGCCGCGAGAGCTGGGAATCCCAGTGAAGCTGTGGATCGGTCTGGTGACCGACCCACAAGCCCTGGATCGGTCCGGTGACCGATCACTTTAATTTAAATTGCACTGTCAGACGCGGTCAGAGCGTCTGATCGTATCCGATTCGCTGCTGTTTGCTTCTGATATTTGATTTACTGTTTGATTTACTGCTCTAACAGTTTGATTAAGCTGCAGGTGACAGGGGAGGATTCAAACACTCAAGGAGAGGTCAATGGAGGCTTTCCTTGGAGCAGGTTTGCCCGATTCTCCATTTCCGGTTGCAACGACCGAGCTGCAGACGGGAGCCGAGACTGGGCTTGGCTGAGGGGATCTCAGGAAGACCAGAGAGGGCTCAGTGGTAGCTGGCGTTGGCAGTGAGGTAGCTGGAGGCTACGGAGGATGTTGTCACCTGGTGTTGTGTGGAGAATCAAAAGGGCAGAAGTTGGCTTCGTGGAAGCAGAGTTGGAGAACTAGTGTTCTTGCCGCGCCTTGTGTTCTCCACAACTTGCTTGCTGTGTTCTTGAAGTTTTCATCACTTTGAGTAAGCGATTGAGAAGCAATCATTCATTACTTGAGCGCTTGAAGGAGAGAATAAGGAGCTTGGAGTCCGACAGTGGGAAGACACGAAGAAGGGTTCTTGCGTGAGATCGCCATTGGGTGGAGTTCAGGGAAGCTTGCTGTGTTCTTGTCCTTGCTAAGTGTTTGAGTAAGATCCTTCTTGTTGTTTCTTTATGCTTAAACTTTATCTGTTATTGAAACGCTGTGGAGAGGTTTCTCCACCGAGAAGGAGGTTGCGTTATATCCGGTGAAAACCGGGGCTTGATCTGCCGACGATCAAGAGATCGCCCACCTTAAGGGCACGCCAAGGAGTAGGGGCAAGTTATCCCCGAACCTTGTAAACCCTCTTGTTAGCGATCTTGGCAATTGTCTCTGTTTGCTTTCATTTCTGTTTTCGTTTACTGCACTGCTTCATTTTCTTTTGTTTCTTCCGTTGTGCTACTGATAAGTTGAGTGCAGGAAACTTGTTAAGTGCAAGAAAAAGTGATTGACTATATTCACCCCCCCTCTCTAGCCATCTCGTTTCCAACAAAAGGCATAATGTTTAGCTACAAAAATCTGTAGTTTATAACTAACAAGCTATCTCAAGTAATTATGATCTTTCTAATTATCATCGTTTCATCTAATTAACCATAATTAGATGATTAACCCTTATTTATCCTATATTACCCCGAATAGATTCCAAAGTAGGTTTTGAAACCTAAATTTATCAAATTAACTCATTAGGCTTACATTCCAAATAAAACCTAACCTGTAGGTTAATCAATAGCTCTGCCAAAAGCAAAAGAAACCCTAAGTCTGATCGAGGTATCGACTAACACTAAATCCTAAGCAAGGATAAGTACCAAATGGTGTATCAGGCAACCCATTATAACAATCTTAATGGGACAAGCCAATGTCAATTATTAACATATTCACAACTACAATTTTTAATAGCCAAACCCTAGATCCGTTAACTACTCATCTATGCTAATCCCACTAAATATCACACAACAAATTATCATAAGATCTAAAGAGATCTAAACCCGTTCACTCTTCAGGCCATCCAAAATAACATGTTTCATCTCCAAATGGAGCTCACGACAAGCCTATTCAAGGTGCTGCCACTCTAGGTTTCAACTCTAAAACCCCTTTTTTTTTCATGAATTCAACCGAATCATCATCCGAATTTGAGAACACAAGAGTGGATAGGAAATAAAAATCAACTACCTGCTATGAATCATGACCAGCTTACCTCTCACTAGCGCACACCCACAGAATTCCCCTCTCCAGTTGGCCTTGATCGAGCTAAGTCCATATCCGTCACGCGGAGGATGATACCACTGGAACAAACCTCGCGATGCTGCCACAGGAATCAAATCAGTGAAATCCAAGATGATTGGGGGACCTCCACTTGCCACACTCAACCGATGTGTTCCAGGAGTCGTACTTACCAAAATAGATCACCGGCGATTGATACTGTCATCGGGCGATCGACTCAATGGAAGAGGGAGAGGTGGTCCGTCGGTCTGTTGGCGCAGCTAGGGTTCGCGCGATGAGGAGAAGAAAAGAGGTCGTGTGTGGCCGTGGGCTAGGGCACGCGAAGAAGAATGAGGAGAGGGTCGGCGTGGGCTTCTCTGGCGGCTAGGTCCCGCGAGGGGAGGAAGAAGAAGGAGCGGGTTGTGGCTATGGCTAGGGCATGCGATGGAGAGAAGAGAGGAGAAGGAAGGAGCGGCGGCTACGGTTTAGGGCTCACAAGGGAAGAAGCTATAATAAATGGGGGAGGGGTCTTTTGCAAAAAAGCCCCTAACTTTTCTCAAATTCACCTTTTACCCTTAGGGCAAAGGATTTAACCATTTATCCCTCTCATTTATTATAATTTAATCTCAAATAATTTTCTAGGGTTAAATTATTCACACTCTCGATAACTCTAAATCTTCCAACATATTTTCTGAAAGTTTTTATTTATTTATTTACTTTTTTTAACCGTATTTAACAGCTTAGTCCCACTAGGACTCTTCCCTTGTCAGCATGTGATCTCCCCGATTTACCTGGACTTCACCTAGTATCACTAGGACTTTTCCCTTGTCAGCGTGCGATCTCCCCAATCCACTTGGACTTTACCTAGTCTCACTAGGTGTGCCTAGTCTCACTAGAACTTCTCCCTTACCAGCGTGCGATCTCCCCGATTCACCTGGACTTCACCTAGTCCCACTAGGATTTTGCTCAGTCAAGTCTCCAATCAACCTTGACTCACTTGACTCACACGATATTCAAACATCATTATCAAACATCAAAACTTAAGCTTACCAAGCTTATCAAACATAAACTCACTCAAGCCTAGCCAAACTAGTCAACCCTGACCTAACAAAGATTGCACCAACAGGAGAGTCGGTAAGTAATCAGAACACACAAATGTATGCATTAAACACCTTTCCGAGGACCCCGAACTGGACTACCATAATAGACGCTTACTACATCTCTAAGGATCTTGAGGTAAGTACCTTAGAACAACTCTTTTCAACTTTAGAACTTCACGAATCTCAATGCGCATGAAAAAGTAAAACGGACAACATCGCCCTAAGCACGAGGAAAATCTGACACAAGGAGGAATCTTCAAAAGATGAAGAAGACACGACATACATGGTAAGGAAATTGTCTAAGTATTTCAAAGCTAAAAGATTTAATAAAGTGTAGGGTAAGAATCAAAGGAAGATCCGTTGCTACAATTGTGAGGAAGAAGGACATATCAAGGAAAACTGCCCAAAGTTAAAAGCAAACAAACCCAACAAGGCGAAACACAAGAATCTGAAGGCTACATGGGACGAATCATCATCAGATGAGTCTGGTATCATAGAACACGCCGGACATTGCGCTGATGGCCTCACATCAAGAAGAAGAAAGTATCGATGAAGGGGGAGCCACATAAGAAGATAGCAGCGACGAAGGGGGAGCTTCGGACATCGAAAGAGATATGACAAGTGAGGTCTATTTTCTACCTTCTGATCAACACTTTTCAGGTATAAAGTCAATGATAAAGTCAATATGCAAATTAAAAAATAAAAATACAAACTTAAAAAAACAACTAGCATCTGCATGATCATTAGAAATGTTTGATAAATTGAGATTAGAAAATGAAAATTTAAAGGCGCAAATCAAAAAATTGAAAAGTACTTGTAGAAATTCGAATTATTCAAAATTTCAATATTCTGGAAAACTTAATTGGTATTTTAAACATAACAAGGGTCAAATAGGACTTACATTCCATCTAGATTTTTGATTAATTTTGTTGGTAAAAATTTATTTTGGATCCCAAAATCTATATTGAACTGTTAGATGCTTTTTTTTATTTTATTTGTCAATTTTTTTAATACTTTATTTGTAATCTTGTGAATTATTTTTATAGATAACTATTTCAGAAAAACTAGTTTAATATTTTTGTATGATAGTCTATTGTGTATTATCTATAAATATTTTTTTGGAATTTTCAATAATTAAACAGATTTATTATGATTTGTTATTCGAAAACATATTTTTAAATTTTAAAAATAATGTAAAAAATTAATTTTATCTAATTTTATTTTTTGAAATCTTTGGATTATAATTTGAAGGTTACAAAAAAAATTTAAATTTATTTGAAGTTAAAATGAAATTTTAAAATTATCTTTCTTAAAATTTATCAACTCAAATTTCAAATTTATTTTTATAAAGTTAAAAAATTTATTTCACTTTGATAATTTTTCTAGAGATGAGTCTTCTAAAATTTTAATTTGGATAAAAATTTGATTAATTTTTAAATAAAAATAAATTTTTGAAACTTATTTTTCAAAAATTAAACTTTAAATATTAAAAAAAATAAATTTCGACCAAATTTTGATGAATTGAATTTTCTAGAAACTAATTATTAAGTTAGAAATGTTTTCTAAATTTTTGGATAACGAAATAATTTTCTATGAATTTTTTAATCATTCTTACTAGTATTAAAATTCACCCTGAACATATTTAAGTTTTGATGTGATCAATGGGGAAGAAATATGATTAAGTTAAGTGGGAAGAGTTAATTTCAAATTTTTTTGTGCTTATATTGTCACATCTTTATTCTCATTTTTTTTTTGTTCATTTACCTTAACTTAACTCGGGTTGATGCATTTCAAAAAGGAAAAGATTGTAAGTACCTTAGGTGGGTTTTGATGTGGTTAACTGAGTCGAGTTAGGTCCTGTGTGTTTTGATCCCTGTGTCCAAGTGTGCAAGAGCCTAGGAGCGTAGGAAGTCGAGCAGAAGACGTAACGATCTAGAAGGATGACACAGGAAGAGAGTCGACGGGCTCAGTATATCCGAGGGACAGAGAGTTCTGCGGAAGAGTACGCCCGTGGAGCGAGAATGACGTACGCGACGATCGAGAAGTCGGGGGGAAGCTCGCTCGAGAAGAAGGTCGGAGGAGGGTTCGGGTGAGCCCAACTTTGGAAGATCTGAAATCATTCAAGAAGATTCACTGGAGACTGGTCAGCAAGGAGCTGACAAAAGCCACTCGGGCACCCCTATGCTTTAGGGTGCCGGGGCTCTCGGGCGCCCGTATGCTTTAGGATGCCTGAGAATGAGGGTGCCCCTATGCACTCGGGCGCTCCTATTCTAGGGCGTCCCAGTGCATACAGGCGCCCAAGAAGTGATTCTTATTCACACATTAGCTGTTTGCGAATGTTGCGAAGCGGATAACTTCCAGGCCAAGTATCAAGCGCCCTCAAGCACTCAGGCACCTCTATTGTGCCACGTCAACATTGGGATAAAGTTAATTAGGGCTATAAATAGACCTCCAGAACTCAGTTCCAATCAACAATTCATTGTACTCGAAATTCATTTATGTTTGTACTGTCTTTCTGTGTTCTACAAGTTTGTAAAGATGTTTCTCCATCCCAAGGAGTTCATCTGAAGTTTACGGTTTATTTTGCCTTGAATTAGCAAACTTCCTAGTTGCAAACCAAGTAAATCTGTATGTCTCTTTTCTTTTTCTGTCTAATTCATTTTTATCTTCTTTATTATTATTGTGAACTAACTTCCATCTTTGTTAGAAAGAACAAATGATAGTGATTATTTATTTGCAGGGATAATTCATCCCCTCTTATCAATCACACGATCACCGACATGTAATGCTTCCCATAGTAATTAAAGCATCCACTCTATGAGGAAGAGCTCTCTCTCACTGGTCAAAGTGTCTTATCCCAAGTGGTAAGCATGAAGAAATATATTGCCTGAGGTTCCGGGTTCGAGTCCTTTTAGCGACTAATATTTGTTGACTGAGATATTATTTTCAATAATATGCGAGATATTATTTCAATAATTATGCTTTTATCAACCAGTGGTACTATGCCTCCAGAAATCCCGGAAGGGGGTTTCTGATAAGGAGACCGTTTCGGCGGTGGGGCTAGTCACTATAAAAAGTTTATCCATCTCAATTTTTTGTCCCCATGGGATGGACTGATGGTCAATACGTGGGTGTTCCCACCAAGAGGTCTGGGGTCAAATCCTGGCAAAGCCAGTATGCCCACCCTCCCCACGCACTAGCCACAGCATCCGGGCTAGTAGCCCCGTGATTTACCTCCTCTGTGTTGACCATGGGACGGATTAGCGGGGGTGCTGGGGCGAGCGATTTGCCTTTTACCCCCGAGAGCTCTCTCTCGCTGTCAACATGGACACTAGGAGGGAATTTGTGTCAAAAGGACGACTCTATCAATTTCTTTTTTAATTTAATTGTTTTTATTTAATATTTACTTTAAAAATATGCTTATCTTTTTATTAAGTTGAATTTTCTTTTATTTTTTTATTAAATTGGTTTTATAGTGATGGATTTAAATTTTATAAAAATTTAATTTTATATATGGTAAAATATATAGGAGAGATAGAAAATATAAATAATGAAAAGTACGGATGTGTTGTTGACACCTTGTTTGGAAATGGCTGAAATTTAATTCCTTTCAGAATTGGAATTCAATTCCATGCTTTAGAATAAATTTTTAGCATGGAATTGGTATGAAATTGAATTCCAATTTTATACAAACCTTACAAATTAAGTCAGACTTAAACATCTTCTTTGCAAACTTTTTAAATAATAGAATTGAATTAGGAATTGAATTCAATTCTCATGTTTGGAATGAGTTAGTAAATAACAGAATAGAATTGAATTCTTTGATTTGGAATATACCAGAATTTAATTCAATTTTTATATTTTTACCATTTTATCCTTCATCCAAAATGGCGCTGAGTGAGAAATAAGGACTCTTTAGTAATTTTCATTTATCAAAGCAATTCTCTTCACAAAGTAGACCTCTCTAGGTCTGATTTGTTTTGAAACATTTGAAGAGAATTGAATTCCAATTCCTTATCAATTCCTTGCTAAAAATGTGTTCTAAACGTTGGAATTGAATTTAAATTCATGAAAGAATTCAATTCCATCCCTTTCCAAACAGAGAGAAAGAGATTTGATTTGGATAGAGAATTCACTTGAAAAAATAAAATTACTTAATAACTCCAGTGTAAATTACAATATCTTTCATAGTCCTTCAAAAACAAGGATAAATTAATAAAACGGTAAGAATTAAGTTAAATTCTGATAGATTCAAAATCAAAAAATTCAATTCAATTCTATTATTTACTAACTCATTTTAAATATAAATATTAGATTAAATTTAAGTTGAAATTTAATGTTTGAAGAAATTAAATTAAATTTTATTATTTAAAAACTTTTAATAGGGTGTGAAAGATTTTTTTTAATAATGAAGATGTCACGCCCCGAGACCCTGGAGCCGCTGATCCAATAGAAAATCGGACATCACCTCCCATGTCCGGCGGACAATTTACACACACACATAGATACAAATAGCACAACCACACAGTTAAATGACCTCAAGCCTCAAATCCATGTAGAAACAACAGATATATGACTATAACCATCGTAAAACCAAAGTACGAACTCACCTGAGCTGCCAGGGGGCAGGAACAAAGCTAAAACCCCACGAAGTCCAACATAGGACTCAAAAGTACAATCCCATCGAATAAAACATAAATACATATCCAAAACAGGGCAACGGAAGTAAAGTACATAATACATGGCCCATAACCGTAAATCAACATTAAATAAAACGACGCAGAGCTCCTCTCGAGCTGGGGACTGGCGGCTAGGGCTCTCCTGGCAGACATCAACCTGAAATTAAGGAAAATAACTAACGGTGTGAGTCCAAAGGAACTCTGCGGATACCCAGAATAGATATGCATAGAAAGATATACTAACAATAAAAGTTCCGCTAATACAGCCTCATATCAACAATAGGGAAAGACTAGTACTGAAAATACTGAGGTAGATGCATACCAGAATCCATCTAACTTGAAAAAAAGGTAATAAATACCAATGGAACACCAATAGACATATAATCTCAGATAACAAGTCTCCAGTATATGCATGTCAAACAAGTGCAGAAATCAAGTGCAGTAAACAATGCACGATGCAAAATATGCACATGGTGCAAAGACATGTGTCACCCCTGACGCCAGTCAGATCATCGTACACCTATCACAGGTGACGTCTGAGAGGGTAGAGCTATGACAACTGTACGCACCCTGCTATCACTGCTCCTGAGTGACCAGGTGGACAGGATGCTGGCGGAGACTACGCTCCTACCCCAAGCAATGGGGGAGTCTAGCTCTCATCTCCTCGTGGCTCAGTACGAGAAGGGATCCCTGGCTGCTACCACGCCCGGACCCACCCTCCAAATAGTGGTCGAACGGAGCAATACAGGACCAATGCACACACCCTATGATATCCACTAACCCATGAGTGGCCGTGTGCGCATATCGTGTAACGGAAGACGATAGGCTCAACCACAAGGGAGTCGCTGATCGCCGGCATGCAACAATGCAAAGATGGTGTATGATAGGTACACATACCTCCCTCACCAAGTCTTCAGTATACTAAGTCTCAGTCTGAATCCTATAACAGGAAATACTAGTAACCTACAAGGTATACTGGCCGGAAACTCCTGATCCCTCAATGTCAAATGCAAGAGATACATCATGATATCTAAGCATGCATATAGATATGACAATACTTGAGACTGTATGGAACTAACAGCATAATAACTTAGGGATAAACAACAAGTATCCAGAACAGACATAATAAACAACGATAGCGTATAATCTTACTGCTATCTATAACCGTGTATGCATAACAACATGACAATATCATCAAAGATAAGTCAAAAGGTACCCGCCTCCAAAAGAGGGATGCTCGTATTAGAATGAACCTCCCGTCCGAATAGTCAGCAACTATAACCCAATCCATGCCCTGTATCAAAGGCATAATATTTAGCTACAATAATACATAGTTTATAGCTAAACGAATTATCTCAATTTATTAGGATTGTCCTAATTGTTCTGTTTCATTTAAATAATCACAATTTAAATGAGTAGCCCTTAATTATCCCAAGTTACCTAGATTAGATTCATGTTAGGTTTTCGAAACCCGAATCAATCAAGTTTAGGTTATTAGGTTTAATCCCCCAATTAACCCTAATCATGCCACAATCTAACTCGCTTAGGATTTTAACAACTGACTGGATTTATTCCTACTAAACCAACACCAAGAAGATATCCACCTCACGGCAAAAAGTTTGGACAACCCACCAAGCTCTATATACAAGCAAAACCATATCATTATTTCTGAATGACCTATCAGTCTACTTCCCTGCCCTAAACAAAACCAAACAGGGCATCCACCTACTGACCTAAGACTAGGTGAAATCTCATACATCCAACTGATCAAAATTCCTTCATCCAATCATACACAGATCCAGCAACAAATCATTCCACCAACCCAAACAGACTCACGGCAGAACAAAATACAAGCTCAGAAAGATCAAGGATCATACACAACACAACAATAAACCCAAGGTTCACATAACACCAATCGAAAACCAAGATCAATCCAACATCCAACTCTAACCATCCTAATCACAAGATCTGCAATCGCACATGAAGGATTAAGAGCTTGACTAAAACAGAGCACACGCAAGAAGCAATTTGATTAGAAATATCAAAGCTAAAATCCCATAGCACAGAGCTAAACTCACATCCCATTTCCAGATCTGAATTCCATACCGTATCAAAATAGAAATCCAATTCAATCACCATACCCAAATCCAAGAGCATCATTATCAAATTCTTACCCAGATCCGCTGATAGAATAATTCTGCTATCATCCAGCAAGATCAACCTCACCAAGGAGCTCCATCACTATCGACCCCCAAACTCTGAGCTGAACGCCTCTCCCAAACCCTAAATCATTCGTGGCGCATCCAAGAACAATCGTGATCAGGGGAATCAAGTCCACAACAATCGCCAATACCTTGGCGTGATTGGAAAGAAAAGAGAGAAGGAATGCTTCATACAACACACTCACCTTCAACCCACCTGGAGTGGAGATCGATCCGAACTCCGGAGGAACACGACGACCACCGACGATCACGTGATCGACACAACCTCCACTCGGCAAGATCTCAGCCACAAAGGAGGGGAAGGAAAGAAGGAGAGTTGCGCTGGGGCAGTGGATCGCCGACTCAAGAAGATGGCCCGACGGCGTTCGCTGCGTTTAGGTCTCGCGAGGGAGAGAAAGTGAATCGGAACGGGCGGCGCATCTGCGGCTAGGGCACGCATGAAGTGGAGAGGAGGAAATCAAGTCAGCGGCTGCTGTCTAGGGCTCGAGGAGAGAAAGTTTTAATTTAAGGGAGCGGGTCTTTTACAGAAAGATCCTCTAACTTTCAGTTATTTTAATTCTACCCTTAGGGTAAGGGTTTTAGCTATTTAACCCTCTAATTTATTTGTAATCCACATCACATCTCTAGGATTAGATAGTTTATCCTCTTAACCCCTAAGCTTTAGCCTAAACTCGAACAAGTCCTCAAATATTTAGATACATTTTTAGTTTAGACCTTTAGGATTAAATATTAAGCAATTTAACCCTTCATAGTTTAAGAATTTATCTTAAACCTTTTTCCCTAATTCGATAAACCCTAGACTCAATCCAGAAAAATATCTCGAAAAATTTTCTGGTCCGGATTTTCGAATTGCCGTCTTTTACATTCTCCTCCACTAATAAAAATTTGGTCCTCAAATTTTCTCATTCCTCATACGGCACACACTAGCATCAAAACATGTCTATCCTCATCATGAGTAATCACTTCGATCGATACCCTAAGGTTACACTGTTACGAAGCAACTGGAGTTATCAATCCAGAGGTTATTATCCGATAACCAAGTACACCAGAACAACCATTCAATCATCACAACTATCCAGGGGACTCAATCCTATGATCACTGGCGCTCTACCTATACTTCGATCCTCCAACGTAAAACATGAAATCCATAACTATCACCCAAGTATCCCCAAGTCAATAACATCCTCTCAAGCATCACAAGTTATATATTTGTATATATATATCCTCTAGACCATCAGAAGATCACATATAATTTGAAGATGGTGCCAATAAGTCATACCCTATGCTGCTATCAATAACAGACTTTCTAAATAATCAACCACCGAAAAATCATTTATCCACCCAATGATTCATCCAAAAGCTACATATCCAACAAAATTTAGGTCTCACAGTATCCACTAATAGAATCCTCAAAGCACAAAACATCATAGAGATTCGTCAATCTCAATCCACCTATCAACACCAATGAGAAAGTCCATGGTGATATCAACCTTATCATCCCGTGAACTAATAGGTCCACGATAGGGTATTATAATCAAACCAGGGGACATCTTTGATCTCCTGATTAATATCCGATATCTCACCGGAACACCATACAATCGAACAATCTCTCTACAGTATAACTCTGCTAGTCTGTCCAAGGAGTCTGTCCTCCGAATGGCCAAAAAGTGTGCGGATTTGGTTAATCGATCAACGATCACCCAAATCGCATCGTGTCCTCGCTGAGTCCTCGGTAATTCTACCACGAAATCCATAGTAATATGTGTTCCCACTTCCACTCAGGAATGGGAATACTCTGCAGTAGCCCAGCAGGTCTCTGGTGCTCTGCCTTAACCTGTTGGCATACCAGGCATCGGGCTACGAAGTCGGCGATATCCTGCTTCATTCCGTTCCACCAGTAGGAACGTCTCAGATCCCGATACATGCGGGTGGAACCCAAATGGATAGCAAATCGGGAGCGATGTGCCTCCTGTAATAGCTCCTCCATAACAGGGTGTGTCTCGGGTACGCAAAGTCTCCCGCGAAAATACAAGACATCCGCATCGTCTCGTGTAAAATCAGACTGCTGCTCTGTGGCTGCTCGACTGCCGAGGAACTGCAGATGCTGATCGCTCGCCTGAGCCTCTCTGATCCTCGTCCAAATGGAAGACTGAGCAACAATGGTCGCCAGAATACCCCTCTCAGTCTGTCCCTGCTCCTCTAGACCCAACTCTGAGAAACTCTGGACGATGTCAGTAGCCAGAACTCGATGGTAGGCTAGTACCCCTCTGGACTTCCTACTCAGGGAGTCAGCAACAACATTAGCTTTCCCCGGGTGGTAGCTAATGGTACAATCGTAGTCCTTCAGGAACTCCATCCACCTCCTCTGTCGGAGGTTGAGCTCCTTCTGCGTGAATAGGTACTTGAGGCTCTTATGATCTGTGAATTTCTCAAAGGTGATCTCATGCAAATGGTGCCTCCAGATCTTCAGAGAAAATATAATAGCTGCCAACTCTAAATCATGAACGGGGTAGTTCTTCATGCTCCTTCAGCTGTCGAGAAGCATAAGACACTACCTGCCCGTGCTGCATCAAAACGGTGCCCCGTCCTTGATAAGATGCATCCGTATAAAGCACAAATCCGTCCTCTCCTGATGGAAGAACGAGGACGGGTGCCGACACTAATCTCTGCTTCAGCTCCTGGAAACTAGCCTCACAAGCCTCTGTCCATGTGAACTTCACGCCTTTCCTGGTAAGGCGTGTCAGCGGCATAGCTATGCTCGAGAAGCCCTCAACAAATCGTCGGTAGTAGCCGGCTAATCCCAAGAAACTGCGAACCTCAGTAACTGACTTCGGCTGCTCCCAGCTGGTAACAGCCTCGATCTTCTGGGGATCCACTGAGATGCCTCTACAAGATACCACGTGTCCCAGAAAACCACTGAGAAACCAAAGGCACATTTGCTGAACTTCGCAAATAATGCTCCGTCTGAGGGTCTCCAAAACTATGCGAAGATGCTGTGCATGCTCCTCCTCGGAATGAGAGTAGACTAAGATGTCATCAATAAATACTATGACAACTGATCCAGATACTCCAGAAATACGCGGTTCATCAAGTCCATGAATACTGCTGAAGCATTGGTAAGCCCAAATGGCATTACCAAAAACTCGTAGTGTCCATATCTGGTGCGGAACGCTGTCTTCTGGACATCTGACTCTCTGACCCTCAACTGATGATATCCGGATCGCAGATCAATCCTGGAATACACAGATGTGCCCCTGAGCTGATCAAACAAATCCTCAATCCGTGGCAGGGGGTACTTGTTCTTGATGGTCACTGCATTCAACTGTCTGTAGTCGATGCACAACCTCAAAGAACCGTCTTTCTTATTCACGAAGAGAACTGGGGAACCCCATGATGAGACGCTAGGTCTGATGAATCCCCTGTCCAATAACTCCTGGAGCTGGACCTTCAACTCGTCCAACTCTCTCGGTGCCATATGATACGGAGCTTTCGATGCCGGCGAAGTCCCCTGTATCAGCTCAATAGTAAACTCCACTTGCCTCCTGGGAGGCAGACCCGGTAGCTCCTCTGGAAATACGTCCTGATATTCTCGGACCACTGGAACGTCCGAGAGCGGAGGGCTACTACTGTCGTCGGTGCTAAGAAATGACAGTAAGAAACCCTGACAACCGTGAGATAGCAATCTCTGTGCCTGAAGCGCAGAAATAACTTATAAACCCTCATCCCTGATGCCAGTGAAATCCCACGAGGGTTGGTCCGGAGGTCGAAAAGTGACCACCCTCGTCTGGCAATCGACTGTGGCATGATAAGCGGTAAGAACATCCATACCAAGAATAATATCGAAATCCACTATCTCCAGAACTAACAACTTCCAAACAATCAACCACACAGAAAGATCATATATCCACTAAATGATCCATCAAAGGCTACAAATCTGGCAGGTCCATATCCACTACTAGAATCCTCAAAACAAAACATAACATATCATAGAGATTTGTCAATCTCCATCCACCTCTCGATACCATAACGGATCGCACACCCCGATGTACCATCGAGATTATCTAACCACGAACACTCAATCTATGAGTCAAAATCTCTCATAGAATTGTGTAGCAATGCGCGAGTCGACCAACACTCGCCTCGTAACCTAATATTCTCCGGTTCCTCTACTCAAGGTTCAGAAACCTCTGTGTCCAACTCCATAACTTAGAGGCACGCTACCTCTCAAGAGTATCTCAATATAATCACGGTATGATTCTTTGCTCCCTGTCAATTATCCTCAACATCTTCTTCCCAGAGGTGGTCTAACCTCATAAGTGATTCGCATCAGCGCAAATCATAAGTTCGAAATTACCTCCTGGGTTATCCAACCAAGTACCAACGGTAACCCACAAGTGTCAAGCACATAGCTCCACACTTCCCCGTACCAACTCAAGACATCCATCACATGTACATTCTAGGTCATCAACAAAATACAGGTGATCCAGGGTCAAAGTTCCCATGGCATATGATGTATCACTCCTCTGATATCCATGTTAATATGTAGCTCATGCTGCCCTTCTATATCATTATAAATCATGTACCCTAAACGTGCCTTCCAGGTCGCCTAACCAGACATGAACGACCCAAAGGTCTGAAACTCCTTGAACTAGGGTAAGTCGATCCTATACTGATCGAGCCAACCACTGTAGGCAACCCTAGTTCTCACTTAGCTAATAATAGCTAAAACACGTACTATGAAATAATAAGGTTTAAGAAAAACCAAAATCCTTAACCTCCAATAGGTTGTCGACATATTCGACCATGGCTTTCCGACTCAACAATCGGTGCTACCAGAGAATTAACATTCTCTGCTCCAAGCTCTCATCCGTAACATGTCACAAATCGCTCACATGAACGATCACAAATAAGATAGATTGACAACATGCCAATTCAACTAAAACCAGGTCTACATATATCTATCCATCCAATAAGAATATATGATTCCATCATGCTGGGATAATCTAATCAATCCAAACTCTAATAGTGAATACTAAAAGTAGGATAGGTCCAGAAGATATACCTCATGTCGCCCGGAGATGTCCAGTTGCCGCCAAGTCCCAGAGTACAAAACGCGTCGTGAAAACGACCCCGAAAAATCCGAAATGTACTCGGGTAAATCATCCCGAGCTCCGACACCTACCGAGTAGGTACCAGATATAACTCCGACAAATCCGAAAACATAAACAGGCATCTGAACCTGTCTTTGATACCAACACAAATTGGTATCAGATAAACACCGAAAATCCACAAGTCCCCAAGGTATCCGGCAACCTTGCTCTGATACCAAAAATAAATTGGTATCAGATACATGTCGGAAAAACTCTGAAAAGCCTCGTAAAACAAGTAGGAATCGCAAACCTACGCTCTGATACCAAAATTATTTGGTATAAGATAATTACCGAAAATCCACAAGTCCCAAAGGTATCCGAAACCTGGGCTCTGATACCAAAAATAAATTGTCACGCCCCGAG
Organism: Boesenbergia rotunda; assembly: GCA_024364735.1. Classification (NCBI taxonomy): domain Eukaryota; kingdom Viridiplantae; phylum Streptophyta; class Magnoliopsida; order Zingiberales; family Zingiberaceae; genus Boesenbergia; species Boesenbergia rotunda. Next base: position 40,184 of record JAGFNQ010004143.1, on the reverse strand, counting down.
ATCCTGGAGCCGCTGATCCAATAGAAAATTGGATAGCACCTCCCCTGCCCGGCGGACAATTTACACACACACATAGATACAATTAGCACAACCACGTAGTTAAATGGCCTCAGGCCTCAAATCCATGCAGAAACAACGGATATATAACTATAACCATCATAAAACCAAAGTACGAACTCACCTAAGCTGCCAGGGGGCAGGAACAAAGCCAAAACCCCACGAAGTCCAACATAGGACTCAAAAGTACAATCCCATCGAATAAAACATGAATACATGTCCAAAACATGGCAACGGAAGCAAAGTACATAACACAGGGTCCATAACCGTAAATCAACATAAAATAAAACGAAGCAGATCTCCTCTCGAGCTGGGGACTGGCGGCTAAGGCTCTCTTGGCAGACATCAACCTGAAATTAAGGAAAATAACCAACGGTGTGAGTCCAAAGGAACTCTGCGGATACCCAGAATAGATATGCATAGAAATTTATACTAACAATAAGAGTTCCGCTAATACAGTCTCATATCAACAATAGGGAAAGACTAGTACTGAAAATACTGAGGTAGGTACATACAAGAATCCATCTAACCTGATAAGAGGGTAATAAATACCTATGGAATACAAATAGACATATAATCTCAGATAACAAGTCTCCAGAATATGCATGTCAAACAAGTGCAGAAATCAAGTGCAGCAAACAATGCACGATGCAAAATATGCACATAGTGCAATGACATGTGTCACCCCTGACACCAGTCAGATCATCGTACACCTGTCATAGGCGACGTCTGAGAGGGTAGAGCTATGACAACTGTACGCACCCTGCTATCACTGCTCCTGAGTGACCGGGTGGACAGGATGCTGGCGGAGACTACGCTCCTAGCCCAAGTAATGGGGGAGTCAAGCTCTCATCTTCTCGTGGCTCAGTACGAGAAGGGATCCCTGGTTGCTACCACGCCCGGACCCACCCTCCAAATAGTGGTCGAACGGAGCAATACAGGGCAAATGCACACACCCTACGGTATCCACTAACTCATGAGTGGCCGTGTGCACATATCGTGTACCGGAAGACGATAGGCTCAACCACAAGGGAGTCGTTGATTGCCGTCATGCAACAATGCAAAGATGGTGTATGATAGGTACACATACCTCCCTCACCAAGTCCTCAGTATACTAAGTCTCAGTCTGAATCCTATAACAGGAAATACTGGTAACCTACAAGGTATACTAGCAGGAAACTACTGATCCCTCAATGTCAAATGCAAGAGATACATCACGATATCTAAGCATACATATAGATATGACAATACCTGAGACTGTATGGAACTAACAGCATAATAACTCAGGGATAAACAACAAGTATCCAGAATCGACATAATAAACAAGGATAGCGTATAATCTTACTATTATCTATAACAGTCTATGCATAACAACATGACAATATCAGAAAAGATAAGTCAAAAGGTACCCGCCTCCAAGAGTAATGAAGTCCGTATCAAGCAGAAAGAACCACCCATCAATAATCCAATCAACAATGAATCCAAGTCAAATCCCTGTATCAAGGGCATAATTAATTAGCTATTTACAGAAAGATAAGTAGCTAATTACTCCCTAAACCAAATTAGGGTTAACCCAGTTATCCCATTTCATTTAATTAAATGGAGAGGTTTCTAATTACCCATTGTAATTAAAATTAGGCTCAATCCTAAATTCGCATTCCCCACACGTAGGTTATTAGGGTTAAGCTTCATGCTAAACCCAATCTCAACCCAATCCTTCAAGGTATCAATCCAGCAATTAACCTATTGCTCTACTTGAACTAAATAGCCACTGCAAACTATCTAGCTCCTTCCATAGATTAATACCCACGAATCAATACAACAATAAACCCAAATCATCCATCCCTTACCTGGAGCCTGAGCAGCACTCCCATAGCAGTCAGAAGGAAAACTCCACCAATCAAGGAAGCTCACGGCAGGGGGTCTTCCATAGCTCCAAGCAGAGACGTTCCAATTTGATCTGAATCGAATAACAATAGTATCATGCCACTGATCTACGAAATGGCTACACCAATCCATAAAATCAATCACCCAAATCCACATACCTAAACAAATTCCAGCATATCATACCTGGATGATGGTCGATCTTTACTGATCGAAACAGATCAGAGGAAGAAATGCTATCCTAAATGGAAATCCTCATTTGCTGGATAGTCCCCTACTCCCAAATCATTAATTGCTAAAATTAATTCTGAACTCAAATCTCGAATGAACTCTAATAATTCTACGAATAATGATACAATTAATTCTGAACATAAATATGAAATTAATCCTGAATCCAAATTCGAAAATCGTAAGGATAAATCCGAATTCAAATTGGATAATTTTTTAGATAATTATGAATTCAAATTTGAAAATCCATTGTATAACTCTGAATTCGAATTTAAAAATTCTAAAGATAACTCTGAAGTTAATGAAGATAATTCTGGAGATAATCCTGAAATTACTTTTGAGGATAATTCTGAGGATAATTTTGAAGATAAAATTCTCCTAAATAATAACTTAATTATAGATAATCTTGAAAGTTACTACAAAACTTTAACTAGTGGCCCATTTTATTCCACCTGCCTTGAGGATATTGAAAAATCAAATCTTGAGGAGGATATGGAACTATCTAAGATAAAGGTCATAGTTAATAAAATTCACAAAGGTTTAAATAAATCTGAATTATTAGAAAAACTTGAAAAGATAGATAAAGATGAAGAAGAAATTTTCGAAATAATGAAAATGATGAACTTAAACTCACAACTATTAATTAATCATTATAATCTTAATTATTCGAAATTAAATTAAATTTTAATATTCGAAATTAAATTAAATCTTGATTATTCAAAATCAAATTAATTAAATCTTAATTATTCAAAATTAAATTAAAATTAAATTAAACTCAAAATCAAATTAATTAAATATTAATTATTCGAAATTAAATTAAATTAAAATTAAAATCAAACTAAATTAAATTCAAATTAAATGAATTCAAATTAAATCTTAATAAAATTGAATTAAACCTTAATTCAAATTAAATTATTCAAATCAAATTAAATTAAATTCAAATTAAATTAAATTCAACTTAAATCTTAATTAATTTCAAATTAATTAAATTCGAATTAAGCCATAATTAAATCTCAATTAAAATCAATTAAATCTTCAAACAAATTCAATTTAATTCAAATAAACTTAACTAATTCAATTTACTTCAAATAAGTTCAGATTTAATTAATTCAATCTTAATTAAATCAAATTAATCAATTTCAAATTAATTTAATCTTCAATTAATTCTTAATTAACTTGAATCCAACTAAATTTAAATAACTTAAACTCGAACTAAACTAAAACCTTACTCAAACCGCAACAATTAATTCAATAAAATAAAATATGTCAAAGTGGGTTGGCATATTCGCGGGTTCACACGACATGTATCAAATCGGGAATTTGATACATTTTTAGAAACTCAAATAAAATGATTTCAATTGTTTGCATAATTGTCATGCCATGCATTTGCTACTTCTTTTAAATATATGACATGTCATTCATATTTAAATTTTATGCATATATTAGAACGGCTATAGGAAAAAGAATAATTGAAACTTGATCAACCTAGTATTGGGTGGACGTGAGATGATAGTACGTTAGGGAAGCCTCTTCTAATAAGGTCAAGTATACACTACTTGGTCTCTTTAGATTGGTGAAACTAGCCAAAGCTACCGATCCAAGACCCAAACTAGTTAGACCAGAATTTTTCAAAATGTAATTTTGAGAATGAAATTTCATTAAAAGGCTTTGTCAAGGAAAGAGTTGATGATCCAATAAGGCTACGACCAAAAAAGGCCTAGTGCCTCGCCAAGACTTGGAAGCCAACTTTTGAAATTCAAATTCAAATTATTCTTTGTCAAATTCAAATCTAACACAAGCTTCAATTAAATCTTAGAATTAATAATAAATTAAGAAAAATGATTCAAGCATCTCACAATACACGTATAAGGCAACCATGCTTGTTGTATTGAGACATCTAGAATGGGTAAGATGTTAAGGACTAATGAATTGAAAAATATTTTTCAAAATTATTTTTCAAAATTGATAGAATATTTTGCTAAAAATATATTTTCAAAATAGTGCTTCAACATAATAATGTTTTTATGGAATTCATGCTTGTCTGATTGATTATACATTTTTCAAAAAAAAAGGGTATATATTTTCAAAAATTATTTGACTCACTCAATTAGACACAAGCCTCTTAGGACAATACTAAAGTTCCTTAAGGCACTTAGATAGAGTCAAATGGTATCGGGTACAGGGGGAGTGATTTTTAATCTTTTGAAATGGTTTTCAAAAACTATACTTTAAATCATTGTCATTTGTGTTTTCGAAAAAGGTTTATGTTGTAAAAATCATATGTTCAAAAATTTACCTATTTCTTTGATTTTGATAAACCCTAAAGACACGGAGGAAAGGTCCACTTCATGATCTTCAAGGACTCCTAGGATGTGTCAAATTTAGGAGGAGTCTGAGTCAAAAGAAGAATTTCAGAAAAGTTTGTTTTGGTAATTATTCATTTTTTTATTATTAAATAGTTCTTTTTAATCTGAATCAAACCTTAAGACTCAGAGGAAGAGCACTTGTGGTCAACAAGCTTCCCAGGACTGAGTTAAGTTTAGGGGGAGGTCAAATTAAAAGAATTATTTAATAACATATTTTCATATCTTCAAAATCTTGCTAAAAATCTAAGTCTTTCAAAATACTATTATTCTATTTATTAGAATTTGTGTGACTTATGAAATTATTTTTGAAATAATATTTACTTGGGTTGGAGAATTTCCAGGACACTTAGGAAATGTTCTTGTAGTCAACAAGGTTTCTTAGGATGGTGTCAGACTGGAAAATAAACCAAGTCAAGTAAAATGTTGGGTCTTCAAAAGTTCACACATTTTTCAAAATGTATTAGCATATATTTTCAAAGTACTATCATTTTTTTAATAATAATAATATTTACTTGAGTTGGAAGAATCTCCAGAACACTTAGGAAAATGTCCTTGTAGTTAACAGGGTTTCCTAGAATTGTGTCAGACTGGAAAAGAAACCTAGTCAAGTAAAATATTATGTTTTCAAAAGTACTTATGTCTTTCAAAGCTAATATTCTTTCAAAAGTATTTAATTTTGCAAAAAAAAATTCAAATGTTTTTTAAGTACTTAATTTTTCAAAAATTTAATACATCTTTCAAAAGTACTTGCATTCTTTAAAGATCATAATAATTTTCAAAGTACTTATACTTTCCAAAGCTTATAGCATTTTTCAAAATTATGCATTTTTCAAAAAATGCAATATATCATTCAAAATATGCTATGTTTTCAAAAACTTATACTAAGTATTTTCAAAAAGGACCAAATGTTCTCATTGTTAGTGCAAGTATTTCTGGTGAGCTTTTTGATGTATGACAAAAGGGGAGAGATGCACCTTAAGTTAGATATAAATTTTTTTTCTCTCTCTTTCCAAGGAATAAAAAAAAATCAAAATGTTTTAAAAAAAGGGAGAGTGAAAGTTAGAATTTTTTCTTCTATTTTTCCTAGAGGATCAAAAAATGGATTTTCAAAACATAGATCATTTTTTTATCCCAAGGATAGTAAGTTAACCCTTTAAACCAATCTAACATAAGTTATTATCAAACATCAAAAAGGGGGAGATTGTTGGTGCAAGTTGCATCAATGATGTTCTCCTTTAAGTGTTTTAATGTTTGACAATACACTTAAGTCAGTGATACAATGAACAGACAAAGGGGAGTTAAGAGAGAAGTAACCAAGTGGAAGAAAAGTCCTAGTTAACCTAGGCACTAAGTCCTGGCATAGGGCTGGGCACCAAAGACCTGCTCAGAAGGTGGGCACTAAGTCCTGGTCGAGGATTGGGCAAGAAGTTCTGGCATAGGGCTGGGCACCGAAGACCTGCTCGGAAGGTGGGCACTAAGTCCTGGTCGAGGATTGGGCAAGAAGACCTGGCCAAGGGTTGGGCACCGAAGACCTGGTTCGGGGAATTGGGCAAGAAGACCTGGCCGAGGGTCGGGCACCGAAGTCCTGGACTTGGGGTTTGGGCACGGAGTCTTGGTCCGAGGGACTGAGCAACTTAGCTGAGCGATGACTAAGGACAGGAGTAGAGACGGGTCAGGGTTTGGGCGTCTCGAGATCCGGAAGTATCGGAAGCTAAGCTAAAGTCCACCCGAAGGAATGGGTGGCAACCATCTCCTGAAAGGAGTAGGTGAAAGACGTGTTCTCGGGGGTGGGAACTTGCGTCGGTTCGACCTAGGGTTTCATGGAAATCCGAAGTCTGAACCAAGTCCTTAAGCCTAATATTGTATGTATATGTGCTTTGTGTTTGTATATCTTGCAGGTATCAAGATTGGAAGACAAAGCAAGCAAAAAGACTGGGCTGGATACCTTGAGGCTAGGTGCCCCCATGCAACCAGGGCGCCGAAACATCCGGGGCGCCCAGGACAAAGAGTAAAAATGCAGTTTAAGTGTGGTAAGCAGAATAGGTGTCAAGCGGGGCGCCCGGAACGTCCAAGGTGCCCGGGTTCAAAGCAGTTTTGCTGTTTCGAGGTCGAAACACAGGATAAGCCTTCACAAGGGCACCCGGAAGGTTCGGGGTGCCCTGGTCAAAGGTTTTATCAGCTGCGGTGAGGTCGGCGCGGGGATGAGGTTTGGCCGAGTTTATCGGGCGCCCCCAACGTCCAGGGCGCCCGTATGAAGCCTATATAAGGGGCTTCAACCCCTCTGCTTCAAACACAACTGCTAAGTGTCATTCTGATCATTCTAATCGATGACAACGCGCTAAAGACGAGGCTCTATGACCGGGAGGCTCCAGGAGGAAGTGCGCGACACTTTGGAGGTCCAGATCGGCCGAGCTTCAACTTTGTTTTATTCGGTTTGCATTTAATTTTCCGTACTTAATTTTCTGTACTTGTGCTTGTACTTCTACACTGTAAGACGGGTTTTCTCTGCCTCCGAAAATTTCGAAAAGGAGACCAATAGTGGACTCACGCCGACTACATAGGCCTTGGACGTACTGACCCTGGGGGGTTGGGAACCAAGTAAATAAATCCCGCTGTGTCCCTGTGTATTGCTTTTATTTTGTTTATTTACTTTTCCGCTGTGCTACTAACGTTCTAAGTTCAGAACGATCCGAGTTTTTCTACGAAGTTTCCGCGAGAGATTTTCATGGTCGATATTCACCCCCCCCTCTATCGACGGCACCGGTCCTACAAATATCACTCCCGTCATATGGGAGGGATAGATCCCATCTATATCACTCACATCCCTCCGCATAATTCCTTACATACCGAGTGATCGCCTTTATAGTCCACCCTGTTACGGGTGACGTTTGACGATATCAAAGTACATAACTCCTTATGTAGGGAACCGTAGTGACTTCAGGTCTAAGGACTATTCATACCAATAGTCACATGAGAAAGTCTATGACACTCATATGACAATCTATGAAACATTCTCATGGCGGGTCATTCATACACATTCTCCAATGTATACCCATATGTCAACTTGATATCACATATCCATGACTTGTGAGCTCAAGTCATCAGTTGATCTACATGCTAGTCTCTATGCATTAATATTGTCCCTCAATATTAATGCTTGACTAGGAATAATTTAGTGTAGTGTTCTCTACATTATCTCACGATCGATTCAACCAATCGATATAATGTAGATAAGAACCTACTACACAAGGACATTATTATACTTAGTCATTTGGCACAGAATACAAAGTACGTATAATAACCAAACATGTCTTTATTAATGATAGAATATGATACAAAATGCTCCTAGTCAATCATCACATAATTGGCTCTAGGGCTCCTACTAACAACATATACGTGTTTGACCATGATATACTTCTGTATATGTTTTCATATGCAATTCAAAAATTATCCTTTGATTATTATGGGTTTGGGGAGAGATCCTCGTTTAAGGGGGAGGTATGTTAAACTTAATAACCATACCCTTTTCGATATTTGGCAAAGGGGGAGAGAATTGATGATTAAGTTTAGGGTTTGCTATTGTAGGGGGAGGATTTTGATTCCCTTACGATAATTGAATTGATTTCAATTGATCATTAATACCTAAACATAAATCAAGGTTGTCAAACAACAAAAAGGGGGAGATTGTTGATACAGTCTGACCCGATTGTTGTTTTGGTGTTGACAGCGATTTAAGTTTGGTTGGGTGAATTCGGATTAAGTCCTGGTCAGGGACTGGGCACGGAGTGATTGAAATCCTAGCGAGTGAAGCTAGGTTGATTGAAATCCCGGTGAGTGAAGTTGGGTCCTGGTGAGTGAAGCCAGGTGACCGAAATCCTGGTGAGTGAAGCCAGGCCCTGGTGAGTGAAGCCAGGTGACCGAAATCCCGGTGAGTGAAGCCAGGTCCTGGTGAGTGATGCCAGGTGACCGAAATCCTGGTGAGTGAAGCCGGGTCCTGGAGAGGGAAGCTAGGTGACTGAAAACCCTGGTGACTGAAGCCATGTCCTAGTGAGTGAAGCTAGGTTGAATGAAATCCCGGTGAGTGAAGCCGGGTGACCGAAACCTTGGTGAGTGAAGCCAGGTCCTAGCGAGTGAAGCTAGGTTAAATGAAGTCCCAGTGAGTGAAGCTGGGCATGGAGTCTTGGTCCGGGGGACCGAGCATGAGTCAGAAGGCTAGGGAGCTTGTTCTTTGGACTTAGAGTTGAATTGGGAGTCGCTGGATTGCTCTGGTGACCGATCAGGGAGTTGGCATGAACTCCCTATTGTGGATCAGTCTGGTGATTGAACCAAGGTTGTCTGATCGGTCTGGTGCCCGATCAGGGAGAGAACATAAAGGTTTCTGTTTGGGTTCTGATCGTTCACCCGATCAGAGAGTGATCAAAAGGTTTAGGGAGAAACTCTTGATTGGTCTTCGTGACCGATCAAAGATCGGAGTTTCCTCACCCTGACCGATCAGGATGGCTCCTGATCGGTCAGGGAGTAACCTGATCGGTCACCAATCCGATCAGGGCACAACCTGATCGGTCAGGTGACCGATCAGGGGCTTTGGCCTGTGGAAGCTGGAGAAAACTTCAGCAAAGGGATGGATCGGTCCGGTGATCGGTCCACGATCTGTGATCGGTTAGTGTGACCGATCACTAGAAGTCCGCGATCGCTGGTTCCTCACTATGGACCGATCAGGATGAAGCCTGATCGTTCAGGCCTTTTCCTGATCTATCTGGTGATCGATCAGGGTCATCACTAATCAGTCTGGTGACCGATCAGTGCCTGAACTTTAATTCAAATATGCTGTCAGACTTCTGATCGCGTCTGTTTTCTCTGCGTTTTCTCTGCTACTTGCTGATATTGTTTGATATGCATTTGCTAAGCCTCTGATCAGTGTGCAGGTTAGACAGGGAGGATTCAAATAATGGAAGAGAGTCAACTGGGGACTTTCCATTGAGCAGGTTTGTAGGTATTCTGTTTTCAGGTTTCAACGGCTTCCTGGCGCGGCTGGCGACTGACGGAGGCTCAGCTGAAGAGGTCTTCAGTGGACTGAGTGCTCAGAGGAGTCAGTGGGTCAGGCTGTGGCTCAGTGGGTGCTGATGGTGCTTGGCGATGGTGAGTAGAGCTTAAGAAGAAGCGGAGATGCAGAGGAGCGAGTAGAGAACAGACAGAAAAATCGAGAAGAGTTTTTGCTGGGATGTGTTTGTGCTCTCTGTATAGCTTCATGCTTAAGTGTTCCTGCAACATACTTGTGAGCGTTTCCTTCTATTGTCTCGTGAGCTTAACTTGTATCATTTGGAGACTTGATTGTGGAGAGGTTTCTCCACCGAGAAGGAGGCTATTACTATCCGGGGTTCACCGGGCCTTGATCTGCCGACGATCAAGGGATCGCCCACCTCACGGGCACGCTAAGGAGTAGGGGCAAGTTATCCCCGAACCTTGTACATCACTGTGTTAGCGTTGGTTTGTTTTGCTTTCTTTCCCTGTTTTGTTCTTTCTGCTGTGTATGTTTCCGCTGCTAATCTCTTAAGTGCAAAAAGATTTCAAAGCGCAAGTAGTTTAGTGTCTGGCTACATTCACCCCCCTATAGCCATCCAAGCACCAACAAAGATGACTTAGTTGAAATTTGAACAACCTAGTATTGGGTGGAGGTGAGATGATAGTACGTTAGGGAAGGCTTTCTAATAAGGTCAAGTATACTCTACATGGTCTGTTTAGTCTGGTGGAACTAGCCGAAGCTACTGATCCAAGACCCAAGCTAGTTAGACCAAAATCTTTCAAGAAATAACTTGAAGAATTTTCTATAAAAGGCTTTGTCAAGGAAATGGTTGATGATCCAATAAGGCTACGACCAAAGAAGGCCTAGTGCCTCGCCAAGACCTGGAAGCCAATTATAGAAAATGAAATTCACTTTACTATTATCAGATTTGAATCTAACACAAATTTCAATTAATCTTAGATTCAACTCAATTTTTCAAAATAAACATATTCAAAATTAATTTGACCTTTCAAAATTAACCTTGTTGTTTTTCAAAATTAAAATTTATATTTCTTTTGAAAAACCTGTCTCACAAAACCCATAAGGTTAACATGATTGATAACACTAGATTGGGTGAGACAAACTAGGTTGTGAAAATCAATTTAAGCTATCGTTAATTCTAATTGGATCTAAATCAATAAAGACTTTATGTGTAGGAACATAAAGATTTGGACCAATAGAAGTTAGATAGTGGATGCTCCAGACACATGACTGGAGACAAATTGAAATTCACCAAACTCAAGTTCAAGAACCTAAGCACAGTAGCATTTGGCAATAATGCTACACTCAAAGTCATTGGGTCAGGTAACATTGAACTCAAATCCGATTTTGTGATTAAAACGGTACTGTTGGTTGAAAATTTCAAGTTTAATTTGCTTAGTGTAAGTCAATTATGATGTAGTTACATTTACCAACTCTGACGGCCTAATTAGAAATCTGTAAGACTCAGAAGTCATGCTTAAGGGTACTAGGAAAAATAATATTTACACTATCAATCTACCGTTAGTAACAAAATGCCTCTTAACTCAATTAGAAGAATCCAGCCTCTGGCATAGGAGATTAGGTCACACTAATGTTAGACTAATTTCTAAAGTTACTCAACTTGGTCTAATTAAAGGGGTACCAAGAATTAAGAACTATGAAAACACGATATGTAACTCATGTAGCCAAGGTAAACAAGCCAAGTCTAATCACAAGTCAAATCAATCAGACTTAACCCAAACCACACTTGAGCTCCTGTACCTTGTCCTGTTTGATTCACATGGAGCCAAGTCACTAAGCGAAAACCGGTACTGCTTAGTTATTATCGATGATTACTCTAGGTTTACCTGGATTAGGTTCCTAAAAACTAAGGATTAAACCCTAAACTTATTTATTGACCTATGCAAAATAATCGAAAATCAAAATGATACCAAAATCAAAAGACTTAGGAGTGATCACGGGGGAGAGTTTGAGAATCAAAGATTTGAAGAATTTTGTAAAATAAATGGATATATTCATGAATTTTCCTGTCCTAGAACCCCCCCAGCAAAATAGGATAGTAGAATGAAAGAATAGAACTCTTCAGGAAGTCGCTAGGACCATGCTCAATGAATTCAACCTAGCTAACCAATTTTGGGCAGAAGCAATTAGTATGACTTGCTATATCCAAAATAGGGTCCTAATTAATAAAAGACACAATAAAACTCCTTATGAACTATATTACCATAGGCTGCCCAACCTACATTACCTAAGGGTCTTTGGGTGCAAAGCCCACATCTTGAACACCAAGGAGTACTTAGGTAAATTTCAATCTAAGTCAACCCCAGGAATCTTCCTAGGATACTCAACCACTAGTAGGGTTTACAATAAACAAACTAATAAAATTGAAGAAACAACTAACTTAATCTTTGATGAGGAGACTAATCCAAACTCTGATAACCAAACCCTGAACCAATCAAATATTGATCAGGAAGATAATGAACAAACAATTGAACCATCAATTGAATCACTAGTTGAACCTCTAAATGAACTATCTCTTGAACCAACTACTGAACCAATAACTGAACCAACTCAAGTAGTTGAACAGAACACTGAACCAAACCGTCCAGTCGGACCTGAGGCTGAACCAAGTTCTAGAAGAATCAAGAAACCCAGACTCAGTCACCCGTCTGATCAAATTATGGGTGATCCAACCTTAGGAGTCAGAACTAGGTCTTCGTATAGAAATCTTAGTCAAATAGCACTAATTTCAAAATTTGAACCTAAGACTATAGAGGAAGCCCTACCTGATCCTGATTGGATCATAGCTATGCAAGAGGTGTTAGCCCAATTTGAAAGAAACTAAGTCTGGGAACTAGTACCTAAACCTGAGGGCAAATCTATTATAGATACTAAGTGGGTGTTTAGGAACAAACTAAATGACCAAGGGGAAATAGTTAGAAATAAAGCCCGCTTAGTAGCAAAAGGGTTCAGTCAAGTCGAAGGATTAGACTATGATGAAACCTATGCCCCAGTAGCCAGACTTGAGTCAATTAGAATGTTGTTAGCATTTGCAGCCCATAGAGGGTTCAAACTCTACCAAATGGACGTTAAGTCAGCCTTTTTAAATGGGTTCATCAAAGAAGAAGTCTATATAGGACAACCCCCAGGATTTGAGGACCTAGAAAAACCTGACCACGTTTTCAAACTTAAAAAGACACTTTATGGATTAAAATATGCACCTAGAGCATGGTTTGAACGCCTATCAACTTATCTTATTTCTAAGAAATTTATCCAAGGACAAATTGATTCCACCCTTTTTGTTAAAACCTTAGAAAAAGACATTTTCATTGCCCAAATCTATGTTGACGACATAATTTTCGGATCCACCAACTCGAACTTTTTAAAAGAATTTGTAAAAATAATGGAAAATGAATTTGAAATGAGCTTAGTTGGTGAGCTCAATTTCTTCTTAGGACTGCAAATTAAGCAACCCAGGGATGGTAACTATGTTCACCAGTCAAAATATGCTAAAGAGTTAAATAAGAATTTTAAAATGGATAACTTCAAAAGCATAAGTACCCCTATGGCCACAAATGTCAAGATTGATAGTGACCCTGAAGGTAAACCTGTAGATCTTAAGCTATATCAAAGTATGATTGGAAGTCTACTTTACCTTACTGCTAGCAGACCTGATATCTTATTCTCTGTAGGAATGTGTGCTAGGTACCAAACTTGTGCTAAGGAATCCCACTTAGCATCCCTAAAAAGAGTACTTAGGTACATTAAGGGCACCCTAAATGTAGGGATTTGGTATCCTAGGAATTCTACCTTTGAACTGTCAGGATATTCTGATTCTGACTATGCTGGATGCAAATTAGATAGAAAAAGTACAAGTGGAAGCTGCCAACTTTTAGGAAATAGTCTAGTCAACTGGTACAATAGAAAGCAACACTGCGTAGCCCTATCTACAACCGAAGCAGAATATGTTGCTTTAGGAGAGTGTGTGGCGTAACTCTTATGGATGATGCACACTCTTAAGGACTTCCAGCTTGACTACACCCAAACCCAAGTTTACATTGATAACATAAGCTTAATCAATCTAACTAAAAACCCAATTCAACACTCAAGAACAAAGCATATAGAGGTTAAACATCACTTTGTAAGGGATCATGTAGCCAGGGGTGAAATGGTCCTTAAACATGTGGACTCAAAGCAAACCTGGCTGATATCTTTACCAAACCCTTACCTGAGTCTGAGTTTAGCTCACTAAGAAGGCAGTTAGGGTTATGCTTAGTAGAATAGGACAGCTCTACATGTTTTTTTTGGTTTACTTTCTTATCTGTTAATTAATTTTTTATGAAAAATCATTTCTTTTATTAAAGTCTTGAAATTTAAAATGATTTTTCGACTTAGTTTTTTTTCAAAAATTTACCCCTTCAAAACTAGGGCTTTTTCGCAAATGGACTTAGCTTAGGCCCTAACCCTAGAACTGCAAGCACCTGTATATCTAGAAGCCAGCATCTCACAAGCACCATAGGGTACTTTTGATTGATAACCTAGACTGGGTTGAGATGCCTAGGTCTATGCCTTGATGCAAGATGCTTTAAGTCAGTGCATCTGCAGTAATTGGGGCAATAAATACCAATTGAACATCAATCAGGTTAAGTGTCAATCATAGAAATTCTAACTTGATCGGATCACTTAACTTGACTAACCCTAGTGAAAGCTAATATTTATGACAGTTAGTAAGTAGCTAACTGGGTTAGACAGGACCCGAAAAAGAAGATGTAATATGGTTTGGTCCAGTTTATGCTTATTAGAGTTGGTTCAATACAGAACTTCACTTTCTTTGCTCTAATTTTTTTTTGCTATAATTAGTTTTTTTTATATATATGGCAAAGGGGAGAGAAAGGAAAGGAGAAAAGAAATGTTTTCTCAAAACTTTTTCAAATTTTTTCAAAATTTTTCAAAACTTTTATCTCCTTTTTCAAAAAGTAAAGCAAATAATAAAAATGCTTAAAAATATTTTTCAAATCTAAGCATTTCAAAAATTAAAATTTTCTAAGTATGAAAAACTTTTTCTGGAAATTTTTCTAAGTATGGAAAAACTTTTTCTGAAAATTTTCCAAGTATAATATGAAAAGCTTTTTTTGAAAATTTTTCTACGTATGAAAAAACTTTTTCTGAATATTTTCTAAGTATGGAAAAACTTTTTCTAAAAATTTTTCAAGTATAATATGAAAAACTTTTTCTGAAAATTTTCTAAGTAGGTAAAAACCTTCTGGAAATCTTTGCTTGCAAAGATCTAATGCACTTAGAAGATTTACAAAAACTCATATCTCTTTGAAAAAATTCAGGGGGAGAATTTTCGTTTCAGGGGGAGGAAACTGAAAATTGTTAATTCATTGCTTGTTATCTGTTTTTAACTTAACTTTTTGAACTGTGTTGCCATAAATCAAAAAGGGGGAGATTGTTGGTGCAGGAAACACCTAAGTCAAACCTGGGTTTTGATAATGGCAAAGGGTTCAGAAGTTAAAGTGTTAATGTGATCTAACAAGGTTTACTAAGTGTGCAGGAAAAGTCCTAGGTACTCTAGGCAAGAAGTCCTGGCAAAGGGCTGGGCAAGAAGTCCTGGTCAAGGACTGGGCAAGAAGACCTGATCGGAAGTTGGGCAAAGAAGTCCTAGTCGAGGACTGGGCAAGAAGACCTAGCGAAGGGCTGGGCACTGAAGACCTGACCAGAAGTTGGGCACGAAGACCTGGTTAGGTGGATTGGGCAAAAGTCCAACTGGAGGAGCCGGTTGGCAAAAGATAAACTCTCCTGAGAGGAGCAGGTGAGGATGTGTTCCCCATCGAGGGAACAATAGGCGTCGGTTCGACCTAGAGTTCCATTTGGGAGACCCAACATCAGAACCAAGATAGCTTAGGCTGTAAATAATGGCTAACATGTTTGCTTCTTTTTATTTTAGAACTAACCTTGGTTGCAGGGATCGAAGGACTGGTTTTCTGCAGCTAAGGCGCCTCAATGGAGTGAGGTGCCTCACTGCGGCTAGGCGCCCGGATGGATACGAGCGCCCATATGGATACGGGCGCCCCAGTTGAAGGCTAAACCAAAGCAAGCGAAGCAAAACTGCCACGAAGTCTCTAGACATACTCAGCTCAGGCGCCCCTATGAAGATGGATAAGCACTGACCGAGCCTGCGGATAAGAGATCGCGCAGGAAAAGCCACGTGTAGGCGCCCCCATCGACACAGGCGCTCCCATGGGTGCTATAAAAGGGGGTTCACCCCCAAGGCTTCGAACAACATCGCTCTCAACGCTCCAAGCACTTTCGTTTAAGCGCTACACTCCGACAACCTTCGACTTCGAGATTTCAGCGTCGCCGCCGGCCCTCTGCTCCGAAATTCGATCCACCTCGGGTGTTAGTAAATTTAAATTACGAAAGTGTTGTTAATTCAATCTCCAATTCTATATCTGTACTGTCAAGTTGTAAAAGATTTTTCAAATATAGAATTGCTCAAAGTAAACGGTCAAGGATCGTGGGTCTTGGAGTAGGAGTCGACCATGACTCTGAACCAAGTAAAACCAACCTATGTTCGCGATTGGTTTATTATTTTTCGCTGCATATTTTCTCTATTTTTCCGAAAAATTTGATCTCGATATTCACCCCCCCCCTCTATCAAGTTTCTACGATCCAACAGCTCCTTGTGGGTGGATAAATCTCATCACAACTCGCACAAGACTCCTGAGTACAAAGACTACTTATTAACCTTTAATCAAAGCTATTTCATCAACCCTAGCCAGCCAAACCGAGCTCCCTTAAATAGAGCTCGTGGCTGAACTAGCCGTTACTAGTCGACTGGTGCCAACACCAGTCGACTGGTTCTAACCGAATCCGAATGTTACAACCCAATGTTCGAATTTCTACCGACACCAGTCGACTGATCAGAGGATCAGCCAATCGATCTTTCTGTGGCCAACATCAGTTGACTGCTACATGTAGCAGTCGACTGCCCAAACCCTAAACCTAGGGTTTTAACCTCGAGTACAGCACTCAACACTCGTCCTCATCCGACCAACCGAGACCTAGCCTTCTAGCCTCCACTATCAGCCTTGCGTCGATCAAATGCCTCTTCATCCTTCACGCTTTGCCTTCTGGAATTTCCTTCAGCCTTGGTCCTTGTTGTCGGGTCTTCCTTTACGAAGTTGTCACTTGGACTTTTCTCCTTTGTTGTACCTATATCCTGCATACTCATAATACATATCAAATACAATAATAATCCTAACTTAAACCTTTGCCCAAACATCAAAACCCAAGGTACCTAGATTGCTCCAACAATTTCCCCCTTTTTAATGTTTGACAACCCGTTTAAATTAGGGAAATAATAACAATGCAAATAATCATGCATAAATCATGGAACCTAACCTTAGACTCCCCCTTTACCTAAACTCCCCATTGAGTAGGTTTTTCTTGCAAAGATACTTCTCCCCCTTTACCTAAGCTCCCTCTTGAGCTTGGATTTCTTGCAAAGGTGTGTTGGTTTTCCACTTAAAGCTAACACTTCTCTCCCTTTGCCATACATCAAAAGGGCTCCAACAATATCTCAATTATTAGATCCTTTAACCTCTAATGAGTATAATCGTTGTGTATTAGCCTCCCATAAGATTATACACAAGTTTAATATCATTAGACACATTTCGACCTAGCTGAAAACAGTTTCAGCCTGTATCAGTCGATTGAGATAGTTACCAGTCAACTGACCTAGTTGAGAACCCAACTCACAGAATTATCAGTCAATTGCCCTCTACACCAATCGACTGATACCCTAATATCAACCCATTTCTGTATTTCTGACCCAATTTTAGAAATGCATCAGAAATTCCATAAGTCACTAAAAATTTCTAAATTTTGTGGAGAGGTGTGTGGTACCCGTGTCTACTTGGAAAAAATATATTTAAAAAAAGTATATATCTTGGATGCCAAGATTGACACAAAACTCAAAACTATCTAGATGGTTCAATAGAACTTTGACCAAAAGTCCTAGTTTTAGCTTCCTCTTGATGTATCTGCACATACCAAACCACAATGCATCCCTTGTTAGTGATATGAGAGAAGTGTCCTAAGGCAATCGCCTTATGATTGTAAACATTTATTTTAATAAATGATAATTCACTATTTGAGTATACATGATTGTGTATTTGATTGGGATCTTAAACTCATCTACTGAATGTCCGCAATACAATTCACAGCATAAGAGAATTTGTGATGGGATCACAACTAGTGATTATCTCTAAATGTGCAATTGTGAAGTATTGAAAATATCCCTAGTCGATGAATTGATAAAAACGGACACTATCAATTCTGTTGAGACTAGCATGGGTTATTCTCTAATCAGCTGATTCTCACTGGCTAGTGACATTGGGATGTCTGGAGATAAACATGGATGCTAGTTAAGGGAACTAGTTCATTGGAGTGACTGGCTGTAAAACTTCACATGGTAGTCTATACATAGACATGTCAGTGAAGCTCTTACTGCAGCTTAAGTGCGATGTTCCTTTGACTTGCGGTGTTCAAGTCATCTTGGTCATGGAGACTTATACTTTAACATCTTAAGCAAGCATCTCCAAGGAGGTGTGGACCCAGGATGGTTGGGTATAAGCCGAAGTGCCCGAAGATGTTTGAACAGCCTACAAAGGATTCACCACTCCTTGCGAGGAGATGTATACCCAAGGCCTATCGTCGGATTGTTACTCAAAGCCTCTGGCCAGAGCATGACATGTTTAGAGTATAAGTCTCTTAAATACATGTGAGTAATTAGAAATCCAAAGGACGAGAGAACACTACTTGGGCTAGGTGTGACGTAGTCAGCCTAGTGGGGACTGACACACATAGACCATGTCCTAAACCAAGTGGGTATAAGATGGTGAAGGGAATGAGGCACGATTCATTAGAGCTGCTGAAGGGTTTCAGAATTATTTCTGAGGTCAACCGTTGATCTTTCGATTAATTGGGGGTCATGATGTACTACTAGGTGCCACTCATGATCAATCTATAATTGGTTGATTATAGACGGCCAACATAAATCGAAAACCTATTTAGTCACACGCACTACGAGTAATCCGAGGGATTTAAAACGAGTTGAAAATTAAATTTTTCGATCAAGAGAAATAAGTCGAATCTGAGTTAATCAGAGGTGCAACGGAAGCTTAAAATGGCTAAGTCTTTTGAAGGCTTATTGGGCGAATTAAATGAGTTTAATTCGCGATGGGATCGGCTCGGTTTGGCCGGCCAAAGAAGGTGCCAACCCTCTTTGGTTTGGCCGGCCACAACAAGGGGGAGAAACCAATTAATTTGGTTTAAATTATAAAATAAATCAAGCGCGATTTGTTTTATAAAATTATGGATAAATAAATTTGATTTCATGGAAATTAAAATAAACTTTAAATGGTTTATTTTTATTTTAAAATCAATTATGAATTGATTTTTCCATGATAAGAAAAATTTATATAATAAATTTATTCTTTTTAAGGAAATTAAAATGAACCATGGATTGGTTTATTTTATTTTATAAAATCAATTATGAATTGATATTTCCATGATAAGAAAAATTTATATAATAAATTTATTCTTTTTATGGAGATTAAAATAAACTTTAAATGGTTTATTTTTATTTTATAAAATCAATTATGAATTGATTTTTCCATGATAAGAAAATTTATATAATAAATTTTATGAAAATTTATTCCATAATAAAAAGAGAGATGTATTTGTTTTATTATAAAGTTAGTTATAATAAAACTTGGCTTAAACGGAATAATTCATAAGAAAATTTATAGGATAAATTTCTTATGAAAATTCCGTTAAGAGGGAGACTTGGCAAGGGAGAGACTACTATATAAAGGAACCAAGGCTAGACTTGAATTCCTCAATTGAGTTATCAAGAGATCTAATAGTTCTCTCCCTCTCTCTCTTATTCTCTCCCCCTCTCCTCCTCCTAGGGCCGGCGCCCCTAACTCCTCCTAGGGCCGGCGTCCACCTCTCCTAGGACCGGCGCACCATCATCACACAACCTAGGGTTGGCGTGAGCAACATCCACCAAGGAGGAGCCAAAGAAGAAGAAGAAGAAGCGGATCGCATCTCCTTCCTTCCCGGAATTTAGATTCCGTTTCTTGGTGGTTAGTTTCCTTTCTTCTCTCTTGATCTTCTAGTTGTGCCTTTAGAGAATCTAGTAGTTCTCGTCGGCACAAAACTCGTGACTTTGCGAAGTCATCCCGAAGAGAACTCGGCGTGGACGCGAATAGAGGCGGAGCTTCCAAGGGACGCTACGGTTGGATCTCGTCCCTTACTTCGAGTTACGCGAGGTACTTAGTAAATTAGTTTACTTTTTCGCAAAATTTTAATTTATGATCATTTTCACACATCATAAGGTCGCATGCTAGATACGTGGTTAAAAATAATTTGAGAAATTATTTATGCTAATTCTTCCGCTGCACGTAAATATTTTAAAATTTACGAACCCGTATCCTTGTCAACATGCACCCGGTCCCAACATCCCTAACATTGGTTTATATGACATCTATACATCAAAAATTAATTTTCATGTAATATGACCCCAATGTCATATTTTCATGCATGAAACATAAACCCAATGTGCCAAAACCTAAGGATTGAGACTCAAATCCGTCTCCAAACTTTTTGGCACACTCTATAGTCTATCTAGACTTCTAGAAGAAATCCTCCCAAGATCCATTTACCATGGATCCTAATTTGACCCCTAGAGCTCTCCCTTGAGCTCTTAACCTTAGCCACCTCCCTAGGTGACTCATCCAAGGTTACTAAGCCACACTAGTGTACCTCCGGTGATCCTTGGCTCTTAACCGTTATCTTCTTAATCTTGGACGTCTTGTCCTTGATTACTCCTCCCTTACCAATGTCATGTGCCCTTCTAGCATTTAACATTCTTTTGGTCTTGGAGGTACTCAATTTGACATTTTTGGATTTTTGAATACCCAAACACATGACAAGTCCCCTAGGTCCAATAATGAACCTATCTAGGACTCTTACTATTTCTTCAAGCATTGCTCTTAAGACTTGATTTTCTAACTCTAGAACTCTAACCCTAGAGTTAACATGTCCACCTTGGACATTCCTAGACCTACCCACCTTCCTAGACATATGTCTCCCCTTCTTGAGATTAATGCCTTGATCATTAACTACCTTCTTTTCCTTAGACATGATAGTTTTGGTCTTATTAGGTCTAGTCTTGGATAATGGTTTCCTAAGGTTATCTACCTTGTTGATCCTATTCCTATCATTATACCTAAATCCATGATTATGCATGGGTAAATAATCTACATTATTTTTAACAGGCATATATGAATTAGAAATTGGATTGAATTTTAAATAAGGGATTACCTTCCCTTTTACCTTTAAAGCTCCCCCTTGATTTGAGCTCATTGTCTTCTCCAATTTCCTCAAATGCCCTAGCTTCTTGATCTCTCCTTTCCTTCGACATTTTGTATGGTAGTGTCCCCGCTCACCACATGTGAAACAAATTATATGCTTCTTATCTTTAATTCCATCCCTACAACCCTCATTAGTTTTTAAAACAACATTACCGGGTTTAGGGTTTACCTCTTTTACCTTCTTGAGTGAAGGACACCTACTCTTGTAGTGTCCCATTCCCCCACATTGAAAGCATTTGATGTGGGATTTCCCACTCTTCTCGGTAGTTGAGGTTGAGGGTTGAGCTTCTAAGATCTCCTCCACCTTGGATTGCTCTTCTTCTTCCTCACTTGAAGATGTGGACGATTCCACTTCCTCCTCCTCTTTGGATGTTGATCTCGATTCAACTTCCGATTGGTCCTTCTTCTCTTGGATGAATGGACCCTTATCCTTGGAATCCTCCACTCCATGTCCTTGTGTAGAATTTTCGTATAGAGCTATCACCTTTCCCCATAGCTCATAGGTATTCTTGTAATCTCCTACACGAGACACAATATAAGAAGGTAATAAGTTTAAAACAATTCTCGTTACCTCCTTATCCGCCTCCGCTTCCTCCTTTTGATCCTTGGTCCAATACCGAGGTCGGAGGTGTTTCCCCTTCTTGTCTATTGGAGCTTCAAATGGAATCTCCAATGCGGTCCAATGGTCCCAATCCATTTGAAACCAAATCTCCAACCGTTTCCTCTAATAATCAAAGTTGTCTTGATCATATGGAGGTGGGATCCGAGTATCCCATCCTAGCGGATCTTCCGAGTCCACCTTCCTCTAGCGCCTTTGCTTTCCTGGCAGTTATGTAGGGATCTCCTGGTGACATAAACAAAAAAACACAATAGAAACAAGATCCCTCGAGCGATCCATGCGAAAGAAAACTCGTACGAAATTCATCTATCAAATAGATCTATATAAAGTGTATACTATTGGAGCGTGCCCTTGCGTGTATCCCGCTCGTCCAAGTGCCACTGGATCTCTTGCAAGTTCAAGTGTCCGTGCGTCTATGCGTATCCACACAAACACGATATCTCAACTTCGGAGAAGAGCTACCTTAGTTGTGCTAGCAACTTGAGGTAGCTCACAAAAGCACCAAGAACCCAAATGTGGGTTTCGACCAAAGAGGGGAAGAGGAGGAAGAGAGGAAGAAAAATGACTTGACTTCATCTGAAATGACAAGAAAACTCTTTTATACTCATCCCATGAATATGAAGAGTTTTTGTCCCTTTAGCTTCCCTTCATTAAAGCCAATAAGGAGCACATCTTCTCATATGGCTCTTTAACTTCTCTCCATTCAATGAAGAGAATTTTTTTTCTCTTCCTTTATTATTAATTCATTAAACACTTTAATGAATTAATATCTCATCCAAATGTAGTTGAGTCTAATCTAAATGAGTCTAACTTAAATTAGATCTCAATCTCATAATCCAATTAGATTCACTTGAGTCTAACTCAATCAATCCAATTCGGATCAAATCTTAGTCAAACTAAGATCAATCAATCTCCGAAGCATCGTGCCCTTAGTGTGTGACCTAATAGGTTCTCAGAACGTTGGCAATGTGCCTAAACAACTTTAGACACATAAGCAATGAGCGACATCTAGCAATGCATCATTGCTATCCAAGTAACAAGAAAAGTCGAGATCCGACTTAACCTCCGTGACTATGATAATGTATGACCTTGTCCTTCTATCCTCGATATCTAGATTGACCAATGAGGCATAGACTATGTCATCCTCGATCAATCTTTGTGTTTCTTGATCGCCAAGTAGACTCACTCAGACAAATGAGCTCAATATGTCATATTGACTCATTTGAGCATGACCATTCATTTTAGCAGTCCTACTACATCAATGGGCCCATAGATATCACTCCCGTCATATGGGAGGGATAGATCCCATCTATATCACTCACATCCCTCCGCATAATTCATTATATACCCAGTGATCGCCTTTATAGTCCACCCTATTACGGGTGACGTTTGACGATACCAAACTGCATAACTCCTCATGTAGGGAACCGTAGTGACTTCAGGTCTAAGGACTATTCATACTAATAGTCACATGAGAAAGTTTATGACACTCATATGACAATCTATGAAACTTTCTTATGGCGGGTCAATTCAGTACACATTCTCTAATGTATACCCATGTGTCAACTTGATATCACATATCCATGACTTGTGAGCTCAAGTCATCAATTGGCCTACATGCTAGTCTCCATGCATTAATATTGTCCTTGAATATTAATCCTTGACTAGGAATGGTTTAGTGTAGTGTTCTCTACATTATCTCACTATCGATTCAACCAATCGATATGATGTAGATAAGAATCTACTACCCAAGGACATTATTATGCTTAGTTATTTGACACAAGTATAAAGTATGTATAATAACCAAACATGCCTTTATTAATGATAGATTATGATACAAAAAGTCCCTAGTCAATCATCACATAATTGGCTCTAGGGCTCCTACTAACAGGTTAGTCCGTAGACGAGCGACCCCGGCTCTGATACCACTTGTTGAATATCGGTGCATCGGCTAGAGGGGGTGAATAGCCGATCACCCACTTGATTTGCCGATTTCTTCCTACACGTGTTAGCAAGCACGAGCGGAAATACAAACTACAACTTAAAACAATGCTAACACGAAACCTTTACATGGTTCGGAGATGATACTCCTACTCCACGGTAGTCCGTAAGGAGGACGATCCCGATCCGTCGGTGGATGAGTCCCCGGAAGACCTCCGGCTAGCTCGCGTAGCTCCTTGTGGGTGGAGAAACCTCACCACAACTCACACAAGACTCCTGAGTACAAAGACTACTAATTGACCTTTAATCAAAGTCAATTTCATCAACCCTAGCAAGCTAAACCGAGCTCCCTTAAATAGAGCTCGTGGCTAAACTTGCCGTTACCAGTTGGTTGGTGCCAACACCACTCGATTGGTTCCAACCGAATCCGAACGTTATAACCCAACATTCAAATTTTAGCCAACACCAGTCGACTGCACAGAGGATCAGTCGACTGATCTTTTTGTACCCAATATCAGTCGACTACCCAAACCTTAAACCTAGGGTTTCAACCCCGAGTACAATCACTTAGCACTCGCCCTCACCCGACCAACCTAAACCTAGCCTTCTAGCCTCCTCCATCAGCCTTGCGTCCCTCGAATGCCTCTCCATCCTTCACGCCTTGCCTTCTGGAGCTTCATTCGGTCTCGGTCCTTGTTGTCGGGTCTTCCATTGCCAAGATGTCACTTGGATTTTTCTCCTTTGTTGTACCTATATCCTCTATAGTCACAATGCATATCAAATACAATAATAATCCTAACTTAAACCTTTGCCCAAATATCAAAACCCAAAGTACCTAGATTACTCCAACACTAATCTCCAATGTCAGAGTTTAGTTTCTTCTACTTGAGTCAGATAACACTTAAGTGAGGTAGGTAAATTTATTACATAGATGTTATTTTTCCTAAGTTCTTTTAGGGTAACCTCTGAATCTCGTAAGTTCCTAATCAAGTAGTCATGGTTGGTCAAGGTTACTAAGTATCCAGCATCATAGAGCTAATTAATACTGATAAATTAAATTTAAAATTGTCAACCAAAAGGAACTTTTTGATAGTAAAATTGAAACTCAGTTCAATGTTACCTGAACCGATTATCTTAAGTGTAGCGTTGTTGTCAAACACCACTGTTCCTAGATCCTTGTATTTTAGTTGTAACACCCGCTTTTTTTTTTTTTGACCACCATAAAGCGGTGTTACGTTAACATACTTAGGGCATGTAGACATCATAACGCAGCGGAAAACTTTAAACTTACACCTACATGCACTTTCTACCATTCCTAGCATCATGTCATACTTAGCATCATGTTATACTTTAGCATTCTGTCATACATTAGCATCATATCATAGATTCATAGTCATATTCAAGTACTTAGTAGTAAAGGTAAGGTTCTATCATAAGGCAAGCGAACATATGGTCTCTTGGCCAAGTCACTATCACACACATTCTGCAAAGCCCTCCTGCTGCTTCCTTACTGTTCCTTTGCGTGATCTGCGGTATAAGATAATAAAACTATAAGTACACAGGCTTAGTAAGACTCTTTTCTACTCACTAAAACCGTTCGTCACTTAATCATAAACATATGAAACATTAGCACTCTTAGCGCTTTACTTAGAACATCATCCTTAGCATCACTTAGCATTCATTTGACATGTCATGGATATAGCTTCACCCCATTCATAGCATGGCATAAACATAACCATAAACATTCGGGTATGGCATAATTATTGACATAACATAAACATCATAAACAATCATAGCATGGCATAATACTTGATATAGACATAAATAAAATCATGGCATAAATCTAATTCCAATCATGGCATCCCATACTAGCATGAGCATGAACAAAATAATGGCATTCTAACGTAACATAAACATAATTAAACCATGGCATCCTAAACTAGCATAAAAATCATGTCATCCTAAACTAACATAAACATAGATAAAGTCATGGCATCCTAAACTATCATAAACATAAGTAAAGCATGGCATTCTAAACTAGCATAAAATCATGGCATCCTAAACTAACATAAACATAGATAAAATCATGGCATCCTAAACTATCATAAACATAAGTAAAGCATGACATTCTAAACTAGCATAAAATCATGGCATCCTAAACTAACATAAACATAGATAAAATCATGGCATCCTAAACTATCATAAACATAATTAAAGCATGGCATTCTAAACTAGCATCAAATCATGGCATAAACATAAATAACATTATGGCATAAACCTAAATAATATCATGGCATAAGCTTAAATAATATCATGGCATAAACATAAACAAAATCATGGCATAAACATAAAATCATGGCATACACATAAATAAAATCATGGCATAAACACAAATAAAATCATGGCATACACATAAATAAAATCATGGCATAAACATAAATAAAATCATGGCATGAACATATCTTCATAACATACTTTTCGTAAACATACTTTTCATAACATAATGCATAGCATAAATGGATGCATGTAGCAACTGTGCATATATATATATATATAAGGATGCTTAATCTTGAAAACATGCTTTTAAATACTTGAACATAATCATAACATGCATTGGGCCATGGCTTGTACCACATTCATTCATCATATGCGCGCATCCCTAAGTAAATACGAGGTAGCTAATCTCGACCTACTAGGGTAAGGACAGCTTCATCGGTAGTCCCGAACCGTAAGGACAGCATCATCGGTAGTCCCGAACCGTGGACAGCATCATCGGTAGTCCAAAACCGTGGACCTTACTTAGGTCCGGTACAAGCCCATAAAATAAAATAAATGCTTTCATATGCTTCTTCATTCATCATCATTCATAGCATATTCATTCGTTCATCATACTTAACCTTCATTCATCATTTCATTCTTAGACATGGCATAGGTACACATCATTCATACAGCATGGCATACACACATAAGCATGGCATACATTCATATCATTCGTAAGACATGGCATACATACATATCATTCATACATCATGGCATACATACATATCATTCCTAAATCATGGCACATGTCTAAACATTCTATGACCTAACATATATTTCATGACATATAAGCTAAAGGTTTAGTTAACATGGTATTCTTCCACCTTACTTAAGCATACCTCCTAATAACCTATACCCAAGCATCTTGGTAGGTTTATCCCAACTCTAGTCCTAGGTTAGATCCTTGGCCAAAACTTCCAGGCCATGGGGGGTATGGAGAAATTCCATTAAAACCCCAAATCAATTGCTTAAACCCTACCTATACCTTACCATAGGGCCATTGGGCCCTTACTTGAAATAAGTCCTAGCTTTCCACCCTAATAGGGTACTTGGCCGAAACCTATAGGGTATCTAGCCCATGTGAAACATTCACATAAACACCCTTCGTCTCCCTTATATCATGATAAAACATAAAAACATATACTTAGGGTTTAAAACCCACCTTACACATGGGTCCTTCATGTTGGCCGAAATCCTAGGGTACTCTAGGGTATCCCAAAAATTCCCAAAAATTATACATAACATCTACACATCATAATGGAACATCAAATAACATTATCATGATTTTTAACATATTTATAGACATTTAAATCATGCTGGCCGAAACCTATAAACATAGGGACCTTGGTTTTGTCCCTTTCATGTTGGCCGAATCCCTAGAGTGTCCTAGGGTACTCTAAAAATTCCCAAAAATTATAATTAACGTCTACACATAATAAGGCAACATCAAATAACATTATCATGATTTTTAACATATTTATAGGCATTTAAATCATGCTGGCCGAAACCTATAAACATAGGGACCTTGGTTTTGTCCATTTCATGTTGGCCGAATCCCTAGAGTGTCCTAGGTACTCCAAAAATTCCCAAAAATTATAATTAACATCTACACATCATAAGGGAACATAAAATAATATTATCATGATTTTTATCTTAATTATGGACCTTTAAAACATGCTGGCCGAAACCTTTGAACCATAGAAACCTGGATTTTGTTTCCCTTCAACATTAAATCCGAAACTAACCCATATATCATGGCAAAAATCCCCAAAAATTTCAATTAACTTCTACACATCATAAGGGAACAACAAATAATATTATCATGATTTTTATCATAATTATGGACCTTTAAAACATGCTGGCCGAAACCTTTGAACCATAGAAACCTGGATTTTGTTTCCCTTCAACATTAAATCCGAAACTAACCCATATATCATGCCAAAAATCCCCAAAAATTTCAATTAACTTCTACACATCATAAGGGAACATCAAATAATATTATCATGATTTTTAGCATAATTATGGACCTTTAAAACATGCTGGCCGAAACCTTTGAACCATAGAAACATGGATTTTGTTTCCCTTCAACATTAAATCCGAAACTAACCCATATATCATGCCAAAAATCCCCAAAAATTTCAATTAACTTCTACACATCATAAGGGAACATAAAATAATATTATCATGATTTTTAGCATAATTATGGACCTTTAAAACATGCTGGCCGAAACCTTTGAACCATAGAAACCTGGATTTTGATTCCCTTCAACATTAAATCCGAAACTAACCCATA
Organism: Boesenbergia rotunda; assembly: GCA_024364735.1. NCBI lineage: Eukaryota > Viridiplantae > Streptophyta > Magnoliopsida > Zingiberales > Zingiberaceae > Boesenbergia > Boesenbergia rotunda. Next base: position 11,986 of record JAGFNQ010004143.1, on the reverse strand, counting down.
TATCATGACAAAAATCCCCAAAAATTTCAATTAAATTCTACACATCATTAGGGAACATCAAATAATATTATCATGATTTTTATCATAATTATGGACCTTTAAAACATGCTGGCCGAAACCTTTGAACCATAGAAACCTGGATTTTGTTTCCCTTCAACATTAAATCCGAAACTAACCCATATATCATGCAAAAATCCCAAAATTTCAATTAACTTCTAACATCATAGGAACATCAATAATATTATCATGATTTTAGCATAATTATGGACTTTAAAATATGCTGCCGAAACCTTGAACATAGAAACTGGATTTTGTTTCCCTTCAACATTAAATCCGAAACTAACCCATATATCATGCCAAAATCCCCAAAAATTTCAATTAACTTCTACACATCATAAGGGAACATAAAATAATATTATCATGATTTTTAGCATAATTATGGACCTTTAAAACATGCTGGCCGAAACCTTTGAACCATAGAAACCTGGATTTTGTTTCCCTTCAACATTAAATCCGAAACTAACCCATATATCATGACAAAAATCCCCAAAAATTTCAATTAACTTCTACACATCATAAGGGAACATAAAATAATATTATCATGATTTTTAGCATAATTATGGACCTTTAAAACATGCTGGCCGAAACCTTTGAACCATAGAAACCTGGATTTTGTTTCCCTTCAACATTAAATCCGAAACTAACCCATATATCATGACAAAAATCCCCAAAAATTTCAATTAACTTCTACACATCATAAGGGAACATCAAATAATATTATCATGATTTTTAGCATAATTATGGACCTTTAAAACATGCTGGCCGAAACCTTTGAACCATAGAAACCTGGATTTTGTTTCCCTTCAACATTAAATCCGAAACTAACCCATATATCATGCCAAAAATCCCCAAAAATTTCAATTAACTTCTAAACATCATAAGGGAACATCAAATAATATTATCATGATTTTTAGCATAATTATGGACCTTTAAAACATGCTGGCCGAAACCTTTGAACCATAGAAACCTAGATTTTGTTTCCCTTCAACATTAAATCCGAAACCCACCCATATATCCAGCCAAAAATCGTGGAAAACGTTGGTAACTATTATACCACAGGTGAGGGAGTCTTACTTTAGATTTCTTGATTTTTAGACCTTGGATGGAAAGAAGGAAGAAGACTTGACCACACCTAGCCCTTGGAAACTTGAGAAGACCTTAGATCTTGGAGGATGAGACTTTTTGTGAAGTTTTCTCAAGGGAGAAGTCCTCCTTGAGTGCTCGGCAAGAATGGAGAAGGAAGAGAGGAGCAAATGCACTTGATGGCATGAAGAATGAAACTCCCAAACCCCCTTATTAATCAACCATTAAGGTGGTGAATGAAGAGTTTTCTATGGCCCTTCATCTTCCTCTACCATTTAACCACCATTCACTTCCTTTCCTTACAAGAATTCCTTGTTAGGTGAGTTGGTTAAAGCATTCATTGGTTGTACAAGAGGTCCAAGGTTCAATCCTTGGCCCATGCACCTTTATTTTTATTTTATTTAATCCTTTTTCTTATTTTCGAAAATTCCCCTTTTATTTCGAAAATTCTCCAAAAATGACCCATAATTTTGCCAATATTCCTAAATAAAATTCTTTTATATTTATATGAATTTTACCCAATTAATACCCATTTTTCGGAGCCCATTTAAGGCCCATTAGTACCTAATTCCTCAAATTAAATAGGAAAATTAAACTAATACTTACCCATAATCATGCTAATATGTCCAATTAAATCCTATTTATCTTTATACTAATTTCCACCTAAAATCCACCGATAATTATGGTACTAGCAAGCCCATATAAGGCCCATTAGTGCCTTTTTCCCAATTTAAATGGGAAAACATAGATTTTCTAGGCCAAAGTTTGTATTATTACTTCTAGATCCTTCAAAAATTATCTAAACATGCTCCATATTTTCCTTGAATATTAAGAGAATTTTCCGGGTCGTTACATTAGTTTTGTGAAATTTGACTCATCTCCAGTCATATGTCTAGAGCACACACTATCCAACATCCATTGATCCAAATCTTTATGTTCTTATGCGTAAAGTGGCTTAGTTTGAACCCAATTTAGTAGAAGTACAGGATAGGTTGTTCAAGTTCACTTGCCTAATCTGTCTCACCCAATTTAAGTGATCAAACATGTTAAACTTATGTTGATTTTGTGAGATAGAGTTCAGTCTAACCAGTTTAATCTGATTAGATGATTTTGAATAGGAAAAAATTTGACGAAGATTTGAAAATGAATTTTTGAAAGAGATAAAGATACAATTGAAAAAGAATTTGTTGGATCGAGAAAACCGATAGAGGGGGGGGTGAATATCGGAAATCGTTCGGATTTGACTAAGAGCAGGTACGCAGCGGAAATTAAAAAACAAGACACAGAGACACAGTCGATTTACTTGGTTCGGAGCCTGTGTCGACTCCTACTCCAAGGCCCACGGTCGTTGACCGTTTACTTTGAGCAATTCTATATAGGCGCAAAAAGGTTTACAAAATTTAATTACAAATATAAGTGCAGTAAATAAAAAGAACGCTCTTGTTTATCGACGTCCGGAGTAGATCAAATTTTTCGGAGCAGCGGGACGTCGTCGGCTCGAGTTGGAGAGTTTCCGGAGCAAGGCGCGAGAGCAGAAGAGCTTTGAGGCGTCGAGTGAATTGGTGTTCAAAGCTTGGGGTCGAGGGCCCTTTATATAGGGCCTATGGGCGCCCGGGATGTCGGGGGCGCCCCCCACGTGGCCTCTGATCCGCAGAGCTCTCGGTCGCGTCTGATCCCCTGGATCCGCTTTGACCAGGGCGCCCGGAGCGCTCGGGGCGCCCACATTGACCGGGTCAAAGTTTATCTTCTGGCTTCGAAGGCTTTTGGTTCGAGGTATGCGCATGGGGGCGCCCGGGACGCAGGGGGCGCCTGGGAGCAGCGGGGGCGCCCGGCCCAGTATGTATTCAAACCACTTTTTGCTTTACCTGTTTTGTATGGCCCTTGGGGGTGCCCGGGACGCTCCGGGCGCCCTACCCAGTCCTTGCCTCTCTCCTTTGAGGCTTTCTGAGCTGCAGACACACATTTCTTCGGTCCTGCATCCAGGGTTAGTACAAAACACAAATATATTAAGTTATTAGATTATACAGCCTTAGCTGTCTTGGTTCTGACTTTGGTCTCCAAAATGGAGCCCTAGGTCGAACCGACGCCTACTGTTCCCTCGACGGGGAACGCGTCCTCACCTACTCCTCTCGGGAGAAATTACCTTATGCCAACCGTTCCTCTGGTTGGACTTTTGCCTGACGGTCCTTTGTCAGGTCTTGTAAACTGGTAGTCCTTCGCCAGTTGCCTAGCAGTCCTTCGCTAGGGCTTCAGTCCCAGGCTGTCCTTCGCCTGGAGCCTAGCAGTCCTTTGCTAGGGCTTGATACTGGCAGTCCTTCGCCAGTGCCTAGCGGTCCTTTGCTAGGGCTTCCTTTCCTGGCATTCCTTTGCTAGTGCCTAGCAGTCCTTCGCTAGGGCTTTTCCTGCACACTAGATTAACTTGTTAGAAAACAAGAAAGACTTAACTTTTGACCTATGTTGCCATTATCAAAACACAGGTTTGATTTGGGTGCATTCTACACCAACAATCTCCCCCTTTTTGATTTATGGCAACCCTAGTTCAAAAGGTTAAGTTTAAGCAAAACATGAAAATGTTTTAACTTTTGTTCCCTCCCCCTGGAAAGAATCTCCCCCTAGATTTTTCAAAAATTCGTGGGGTTAAAAAAAACTTTACTTGTACTTGAAAACTTTTTGAAAATGTTAGCTTAAGTAAGAATTTCAGTTTTAATACAGTTTTGAAAAACTTAAGCTTTAGAGTACTTAAAAAAAATTTGACAAGCTTAAGTAAGAAACTTTTGAAAGGCTAGAGTACTTAGCAAAATTTTGAGAGCTTGAAATAAAAAATTTGAAGCTAGAATACTTAACAATATTTTGAAAGCTTGGAAAAAGATTTTGAAGCTAGAATACTTAGCAATATTTTGAAAGCTTGGAAAAAAAATTTTGAAGCTAGAGTACTTAGGCAATATTTTGAAAGCTTGGAAAAAGATTTTGAAGCTAGAGTACTTAGCAATATTTTGAAAGCTTGGAAAAAAAATTTTGAAGCTAGAGTACTTAGGCAATATTTTGAAAGCTTGGAAAAAGATTTTGAAGCTTGAGTACTTAGCAATATTTTGAAAGCTTGGAAAAAAATTTTGAAGCTAGAGTACTTAGCAAAAACAAATTTTGAGTAAAAAAAATCTTAGCAGTATTTTGAGAACTTTAAGAAATTTTGAAACTTGAGTACTTAGGCAAAATTTTGAAAGCTTTAATAACTTAAGTACTTCTTCAAAAAGTTTAAGCTTTTGAATAAAGGATAAGTATATTTTTGAACCTTTTTGAATAAAGGAAAAATTTTGAAAAAGTAAAAGTTAATTTTTCTCTTTCCTTTCCTATCTCTCCCCCTTTGCCATATATCAAAACAAGATAAATATGATTGCATAAAGGAAATAAGTAAGAATTTGCTGTACTGAACCAATTCATAATTAGATTTACACTAAATCAATCAATTTTCTCTGTAGGGACCTGTCTAACCCAATTAGCTACTTACTAACTGTTATAAATAATAGTTTTTGCTAGGGTTAGTCAAGTTAAGTGTTTCTGTTCAAGTTAGATTTTCTAAACTTGACACTTAACTGGATTGCTTTTTAAGTTTTATTTAGTGCCCCAATTACTGCAGATGCACTGACTTAAAGCATCTTGAATTAAGGCAAAGACCTAAGCATCTCAACCCTTTCTAGGTTATCAATCAAAAGTACCCTAAGGTGCTTGTGAGATGCTGGCTTCTAAGTCTATAGGTGCATGCAGTTCTAGGGTTAGGGCCTAGGCTCTGTCCTTTTTCGAAAAAGCCCTAAATTTTTTAAAGGGGGTAGTTTTGCAATAAAACTAAGTAAAAAAAATGAAAACTAATTTTGAAATTAAGTAAAGCAGTTTTTCAAAATCTATTTTTAGAAAACTGATTTTTGAAATCAAGTAGAGTAGTAAAAAAATTTGAGATACTCTATTCTACAGAGCACAATCCTAACTGCCTTCTTAGTGAGCTGAACTCAGATTCAGGTAAGGGTTTTGTGAATATATGAGCTAGGTTAGATTTAGAGTCAATATACTTAAGTACTATTTCACCCCTGGCTACATGGTCTCTTACAAAATGATGTTTGACTTCTATATGTTTGGTTCTGGAGTGTTGGATTGGGTTCTTAGTTAAATTAATTGAACTTATATTGTCAATAAATACTTGAGTTTGGGTGTAGTTGAGCTGGAAGTCCTTAAGTGTGTGCATCATCCATAAAAGTTGAGCCACACTGTAACACCCCAAAATTTCACCATGAATAATATTGTGAATTCATTATGAAATATTATGTGAATAATATTGTGAATTCATTATAAAATATTATGTGAATAATATTTTGGATTCATGGAAAATTATTATAAAAATATTATGTAAATAATGTTATGAATTCAGGAAAAATTATTAGGAAATATCATGATGAATTTGGCTTAATAGGCTTTGATATGGATTAGTGCAAAAAGGTAGTAAAAAGAAAGTGTAAGAAGGAGGAAGCAAGGATCGAACCTTGAACCTCCTAGTTGCACTCTCCATGTCTTAACCACTACACCAAGCATTGTTTCTTGTTGAGAGAATAAGAAACATGCTTGTTAAGCGTGTAATAGTGAAGAGACATGTCTTTTCATGGGAAAAGTATAAATAAGAGAAGGAGAAGTTGGAATAACTTCCTCTCTTCTTCTTCCTCACTCACCCCACCGAAATTCATCTTCTCCTTCTCCCTTTTCATTTTCGAAAAACACAACCCTAGGGTTCTAACCCTAGGGAATTAGAAGGAAGGAGAACCATTCAAGGATCTTGCCCTCTACTAGGGCCAAGGGTTCTAGAGAAACTTTGGCAAAGGAAACTCTCACTTCAACCAAGGGTACCCTAAAGATTTAGGGAGGGTGAAATTCAAGCGAAAGGATGTAAGTATCCCCTCGCCTGCAGTGTAATGGTTAATGTATGTTTTCTTTGTGTTTTGCTTTTGGAAAAAGGGAGTCTTCCCTTTAGGTGAGTTTCGGCCACCCCCTTAAGGGGAGGCCTTGGCTACTTTTTTATGCATGAGGAGACCCTTGGGACTTAGGGTACATATGTATGATGACTTCCCATCATGTTGTGATAACAAAAAGTAGGGTTAGCCACCCTACAACTTTCGGCCAAGAGGAGAAAGGTTAGGCTTTTTGGGTTGCTTGCTATCCTATGATGTGTCCATGATTAGTAGTGTAGATAAAGTGCTTGTGTAAATGTTTGTGTGAAGATTGGATGTCAAAAACCTAGCCTACCCTACCCTACAAGTTTCGACCAACCCTAGGTGGATTAGGGTTTAAGGTTGTATGATTTTCCCTATGATATATCCATGCTTAATAGTATAGGTAAGGTGTTTGTGTAAATGCTTGTGTGGATATTTGAAGTCAAAACCCTAGCCTAACCATCCTACAAGTTTCAGCCACCCTAGGTTAGGGTCTAGGGTTGCTTGAGTTTATTCCCATGATGCATGCTATATATGATATGTGATGATTGTATGGGATGTACCCTATGAGATATGCTTAGGGTTGCTATGATGATATGTATGTGCAAGTAATGTTTAAATGGAATATTGATTTGGAAACTAAATGTCCCTAGCATATGATATTCGGCCAAGCATGAAATATTAGGGTTTGTGAAGGTTAAATTATTTTATGTGATATGCTTATGTAAAATGATATGAGATGTATATGCATGTGATATTCAAAGGAAATGTTTGATTGGATTCCTTAGCATGTAACATTTGGCCAAGGCATGAAACATGAGGTTGTGAAGGACAACTTACCCTATGAGATTATGATTGTGTTTAGTAAGATCATATGCCTATATATGTGATGATTGTATGAGATGTACCCTAGGAGATATGCTTATGTTTGGGATGATGATATGTATATGCAAATGATGTTTAAATGGAGTGTGGGATTAGGAAAATGGAACTCTCCCTACCCTTAACTTTCGGCCAAAACCCTAGTTTTAGGGTTAGGAACCATTTGATTTACCTATGAAGCATGCTACCACTGCCTATGATATGAGAATAATCTATGTGACCAAATCTTGTCAGATCTAAAGTATGTTAAGTGGTTGAATTATGATGCATGTATGAGCATGTCTTATAGCCCATGGGGGACCCTTATGTTATGCATGGCTTATGTATGATGAAATGCCTAAGAGATGCTTCCCTGTAAGTCGGGACTAAGAGCACTCTTCATGATAAGATAAGAGGCATGCCATGCTCATGATATGACAATGATGTGATAGGTTATGATGATATGCTTATGATATGATAAGAATGTGCTATGCAACTCTTAGGTCGACGGACTATGAACGGACCTAGTAAGAAACAAGAATGTGCTATGCTTATGATGTGATAAAATCCATGTATGCTATTTTACTTTATGAATGGGCTTGTACCGGACCGAAGTATGGGTCCAAGGGATGGGCACCTTAAGAACGCCCCGGTTCTGGACTACCGACTATGCTGTCCACGGTTCTGGCACTACCGTAGCTGTGCAACAGGGATGGGCACCTTAAGAACGCCTCGGTTCTGGGACTACCGTAGCTGTCCTTACCCTAGTAGGTCGGGGCTCGCTACCTCGTATCTACTTAGGGATGCGCGCTTATGATGTATGTATGTGGTACAAGCCGGGGACCCCCAATGATGATATGATGATGTTTAAGTATTTAAAAGTATGATTTTAAAAGTTAAGCATCCTTATGTATATGCATTCCATACTTTATGCTGCATGCTTAGAAACTTTGATGTTTAGTATGCTATGATGAACTCATGCTTATGATTTATTATGTGTACATGTTGTATGCTTTCGTATGGATTTTGCGAGTAGGACAGGATCCTTACTAAGTATTTGTGCTTACTAGTTTATGTGTTGTCTTATGCTGCAGATAAAGGTAATGGACACTTAAACTAGAGGAAGAGGCAGGTGGGCTGAAGATGTGTGGGGTGGTGGCTCGGGAAAGAAAGACTTCTATATCTACATATTCATGTTTATGTTTAAGTTCCCTTGACAATAAGTGTTAGTGATTAGGATTGACATGGCATGATAGTGTTTACTTTGGAGGTCTCTTATACTTGATTATGTTATGAGTTACATTACTAGTGATATTATCATGTTGTAGAATGACTTTGATAGTTAAACAAGCATGCTCAGTCCTTAGCCCTTGCTTTAATGTTTTATTGTCATGCTAGAAGATAGAAAAAAAATATTACTATATGATTGAGTTGTACGTAACCCCGCCCCGAGTGTAGATATAAGGGCGGGCGTTGCACACACACTCTCCTAATGCCACATACTCAGCTTCAGTTGTGGATAGAGCTACACAGTGTTGTTTTCTGCTGCACCAACTAACTAGACTCTGACCTAACAGTTGGCAGCTTCCACTTGTGCTCTTTCTATCTAACTTACAGCCAGCATAGTCAGAATCTGAGTATCCGGATAAAGCAAAAGTTGAGGTCCTAGGATACCAAATCCCTACATTTAGGGTGCCCTTTACATATCTCAGTATTCTTTTTAGGGCTGCTAAGTGCGTTTCCTTAGCACAGGTTTGGTATCTAGCACACATCCCTACAGCAAAGAGAATATCAGGTCTACTGGCTGTAAGGTACATTAGGCTACCTATCATACTCCTATAGAGTTTAAGGTCTACTGGTTTACCATCAGGGTCACTATCTATTTTTTATTAGTGGCCATGGGGGTACTTATGCTTTTGGAGTTATCCATTTTAAATTTCTTTATTAACTCTTTAGCATATTTGAATTGATGAACATAGTTACCATCCCTAGTTTGTTTGATTTGTAGTCCTAGGAAAAATGTAAGCTCACCAACCAAGCTCATTTCAAATTCATCTTCCATTATCTTGACAAATTCTTTTAGAAAGTTGGTGTTGGTGGATCCAAAAATTATGTCATCTACGTAAATTTGGACAATAAATATATCTTTTCCTAGGGTTTTAATAAATAATGTTGAGTCAATTTGGCCTTGTTTAAATTCTTTAGAAGTTAAATAGGTTGATAGTCGTTCATACCAGGCCCTAGGTGCTTGTTTTAGCCCATATAATGCTTTGGTTAGTTTGTAAACATGGTTAGGTTTATCTAAGTCCTCAAACCCTGTGGGTTGTCCTACATACACTTCTTCTTTAATGAATCCATTTAAGAAGGCTGACTTTACATCCATTTGATATAACTTAAATCCTTTATGGGATGCAAAGGCTAACAACATTCTAATGGACTCAAGTCTAGCTACTGGGGAATATGTTTCATCGTAGTCTAATCCCTCTACTTGGCTGAAACCCTTTGCTACTAAGCGGGCTTTATTTCTGACTATTTCTCCTTGATCATTCAGCTTATTCCTAAAGACCCACTTAGTGTCAATGATGGATTTGCCCTCAGGTTTAGGTACTAATTCCCAGACTTGGTTTCTCTCGAATTGAGCTAGTTCTTCTTGCATCGCTATGATCCAATCAGGATCAGGTAGGGCTTCTCTTCTATAGTTTTGGGTTCAATTTTTGATATCATAGCTATTTGGCTAAGGTTCCTATAGGAGGACCTAGTCCTGACTCCTAGAGTTGGATCACCCACAATTTGATCGGTTGGGTGACTAAGTCTGGGTTTCTTTGTTCTTCTAGTGCTTGGTTCAGCCTCAGGTCTAGCTGGTCGGTTTGATTCTCTATTTGATTCGACTCTTTGGGATGGTTCATTTGTTGGTTCGATTCTTGGTTCAGTTAATTCATTCATTAGTTCAATAGTTAGTTCGTGTAAGGGTTCAATTAATGGTTCAATAATTTGTTCATTATTTTCTTGGTCAGAGTTTGATGAAATTGGGTCTGGATTATTAGATGTTGAATTGATTTCTTCATCAAAAATTAAGTTTGTTGTTTCTTCAATTTTCTTAGTTTGTTTGTTGTAAGCTCTATAGGCTCTACTTGTGGTTGAATATCCTAGGAAAATACTTGGGTTTGACTTGGATTGAAATTTTCCTAAATAGTCTTTGGTGTTTAGGATATGGACTTTGCACCCAAAGACTCTTAGGTAATGTAGGTTTGGGAGTCTATGGTAGTACAGTTCATAGGGGGTTTTGTTGTGTCGTTCGTTAATCAAAACCCTATTTTGGATATAACAGGCTGTACTAGTTGCTTCTGCCCAAAATTGGTTTGCTAGTTTAAATTCGTTGAGCATAGCCCTAGCGGCTTCTTGTAATGTTCTATTCCTTCGCTCGACTATCCCATTTTGTTGGGGGGTTCTAGGACATGAAAATTCATGTAAATACCCATTTACCTTATAGAATTCCTCAAACCGTTGATTCTCAAACTCTCCCCCGTGATCACTCCTAAATCTTTTTATTTTAGTGTCGTTTTGATTTTCAATTAGTTTATAGAATTCAATAAATAGGTTTAGGGTTTCATCTTTGGTTTTTAGGAACCTAACCCAGGTAAACCTAGAGTAATCATCAACTATTACTAAGCAGTATCGGTTCCTGCTTAGTGACTTGGCTCCATGTGAATCAAATAGGTCAAGGTGCAGGAGCTCAAGTGTGGTTTGAGTTAAATCAGATTGGATTAGTTTGTGATTGGATTTGGTTTATTTACCTTGATTACATGATTCACATATTAGGTTTTCAGTATTTTTAATTTTGGGGATACCTTTGATTAAGCCAAGTTGGGTAATTTTTGAAATAGTTCTCAAATTGGTATGACGTAATCTCCTATGCCAGAGGTTTGTTTGTTCTAATTGTGTTAACATACATTTGGGTATAAGGGGAAGATTTATAGTGTATACATTGTTTTTCCTAGTGCCCTTAAGTATGATTTCTGAGTCTTGTTCATTTCTAATCAGGCAGTTAGAATTGTTGAAAGTAACTATATAACCAGAATCACATAACTGACTTATGCTAAGCAAGTTAAAATTAAAGTTTTCAACCAATAGAACTTTCTTAATAATGAAATCAGATTTAAGCTCAATATTACGTGACCCAATTACCTTGAGTGTAGCATTATTGCCAAATGTCACTGAGCCTAGGTTTTTGAGTTTGAGCTTGGTGAACTTCAATTTATCTCCAGTCATGTGTCTGGAGCAACCGCTATCCAACATCCATTGGTCCAAATCTTTATGTTCCTACGCATAAAGAATTTTCTTGATTTGGATCCAATTAGAATCAGGAATAGCTTAAATTGAGTTTCACTGCCTAGTCTGTCTCACCCAAATCTAGGGTTTTCAATCACGTTAACCTTATAGGTTTTGTGAGACAGGTTTTGATAGTTAAGATTATTTTGAAAATTATTTTAAAATTAATTAATTTTGAAAACAATTAAATTTTAAAACTTAATTAATTTTGAAATTAATTTTGAAAAATGTTTAAATCTACAAATAACTGAAATTTTGTGTTAGATTCGAATTTGACAAAAATAATTTGAATTTGAATTTCAAAAATTGGCTTCCAGGTCTTGGCGAGGCACTAGGCCTTCTTTGGCCGTAGCCTTATGGGATCATCCACCCTTTCCTTGACAAAGCCTTTTAATGAAATTTCATTTTCAAAAATTCTTTGAAAAATTTCTGGTCTAACTAGTTTGGGTCTTGGATCGGTAGCTTCGGCTAGTTCCGCCAAATTGGCTTCCCTAACGTACTATCATCTCACCTCCACCCAATACTATGTTGTCAAATTTCAGTAAGTTTGTTTAGTCCTTAAGCTAGCCTAAGTCTAAGCATGGTAATTGCAGAAATTAAATAAACAATCAATCAAGCAATTTAATCAAGAATAACAAGTTTATCTAATAATGAAAATAGTTTTCAGTTTGGCTCCCCCTGGA